>PVLC010028890.1:6802-20757 GCA_004027655.1 Graphiurus murinus
TTTTTTTTTTTGTGGTACTGGGGGATTGAACTCAGGGGCATTCTACCTCCGAGCTATACTCCCAGCCCTATTTTTTATTCTATTCTTTATTTTGAAACCGAGTTTCACTAAGTTGCGGAGTGTCTCTCTAGGTAGCTGAGGCTGGCCGCGAACCCGGATCCTCCAGTCTCAGCCTCCCAAATGCTGGGATTATAAGCGTGCGCCACCACACCCGGCTAGTATACTGCTTTATAAACAAAGGTTTTCTTGAATGTAGCCATGACCATTCATTTATCTGTGGTTATTCTTGTGCTATCATGGCATTGTTGAATAACTTCAGTTGGCACTATACAAGCCATAAAACCTAAAATATTTACTGTTTGGTCCTTTACAGAAGGACCAAACTCAGCCAACCTCTGTTTTAGCAGATTTCTCTGTATTTCTTTTCCTCCCCCTCCCCCTCCCCCTCCACTTCCCTAGCCCTCCCCCCTCCTCTCTTTCTAAAATTCAGCTGTCCTTTTATTATAGTCAAAATCCAGGATAAACAGGTAGCTCTTAAAGCAGCATAGTGTGTGGTCTTTTTAAGTTTTTGTTTTATATGCGATTTGGGGGTACCATCCACATTCAGATTAAGTGGTTAGAAATCAGAAGGAGTTGTCCTCTACCTGGACAGAATTTGACACCATTTTTTTGTTTGGTCATAGTCTTAGTATAAGAAGAAATACTTGAGAGTTTCCATAGCTGGTTAAACAGTTAATTTCATTGGTAAATTTCTTTATATGGTGAGCTCTTCATTTTAGTGCATTTCAAATCTATGGATTCAGCCTACTGCAAAGTGAAAATATTTGGGAAAAGCCAGACACGGTAGCACAGGCCTGTAATCCGAGTACTTGGGAGGCTAAGACAAGAGGACCACAGGTTTAAAGCCAGCCTCAGCAATTAGCAAGACCCTGTTTCTAAATTTTAAAAATTTTTTAAAAGGACTAGGGGTATAACTCTGAGGTAGAATGGCCCTAGTACCAAAACCACAATGTTTGGGGGAACAGTTGCATCTGTACTTTTTTCTTGTCATTGTTCATGTAACACTATAGTATAATAAGTTTTCATAGCATTTGCATTGTATTAGGTATTGTAAATAATCTAGACATGATTTAAAGTATACAGGAGAATATGCATAAGTTATATGCAAATAGTATCTCATTTTATATAACAGAGTTGAGCATCCTTAGATTTTGTTTCCATTGCGAGAATGAGGTTCTCAAACCAATCCCCCATGGATACCAAGGGAAAACTATTTTCTCAAAGCATTCCTTTTTCTGTTTGCCCCTTACACAAATTTCATGAGAAATTATATTTCTTTAGGAGTAGAGAGTTTGTTCCTACTTTTACAATACAATGAAATCTTGTACAAAATTGTTTTATCCCCATTTTGCTATCATAATTTTTCTTGTTTAATGTGCCTTACATTATACTTACATGTGTGACTGAGAGTAAATTCTAAATATCTCATACAGAAAACCACTAAACAAAATTGTAGTAACAATGTTAAACAAAACTATGTTTTTACTTTGCAGTATTCAGAAGAAGTTTTAGCTGTTTTTAAGAGTTATAAATTGGATGATACTCAGGCCTCCAGGAAAAAGATGGAAGAATTGAAAACAGGAGGAGAACATGTATATTTTGCAAAATTTTTAACAAGTGAAAAGGTATAAATCTTTGTTTTTCAGTAAGCATAATTAGAAATATTTTCTTTGCTTCTTCCTTTTTCTTTTTTTTGTATTAGCTGATAGTCTTAAGTTCAATAGAAATGTTTCTCTACTTTTGGTTAAAGCTGATAATGGTAATTTGAGAGTCCCATTTCTGCGTTGAACAAATAGGACTGATTTGATTTCAAAGGTGTAATAAGTTGTTTATAGACTTATTTTAGAATAATGCGGCTTAATTACTTTCAAGTATATGTATTTTGAACCTTAAGTTAGGATTTAATTTTGCATTTTTGGAAATAATATTTTGAATTTTTTTTTTTTTTTGCGATACTAGGGATTGAACTCAGGGGCATTCTACCTCTGAGCTACACCCCCAGCCCTATTTTTTATTCTTTATTTTGAAACCGGGTCTCACTAAGTTGCAGAGGGCCTCCCTAGGTAGCTGAGGCTGGCCGCGAACCCAGATCCTCCCGTCTCAGCCTCCCGAATGCTGGGATTACAAGTGTGCACCACCACGCCCAGCTGAAATTGGTTTTTAATTTGGGTACAGATAAGGGGTTTAAAAGTTCCCTATTACTTTTATTTATGCATTTTAATAAGTAAATTTTGTTCAAATATAGTGCTAAGGGATTGTATAACTTTTCTAGTCAAAATGGCGCATTGAGTTTATGTTTCGACTCACTCCCTTTGCTCCAAAAACATAGCAGTGGCAGGTTAAATATATAAAGAGAATACCAAAAGACAAAGCTGGGCTTCCAAAAGCAATATAAGTATCTTCTTAGACCAGATATGCAAAGTAACTGAAACCTTGGCTTATTGGACTCTACTCAAAGCAAGTGGTGGCACCAGGAGTTTGCTGCAAGTAACAGAGACCAGATGTACTCCATGTGAAGCCAGGAGCCAGAGCCACATTCACTGATGGAAGCTGGGGACTGGGGGAGAATTTTATCCACTTTTGAAAAGAAACTAAGAAAAATATTACCAATCTTCAGCTAAGGTTCTTGGTCTTACAGGAAGTTATAGGCCTAGAGTAAGAAAGACACAGCTTTGTATCCATCTGCGTGCTCAGTGACTGGGTATGTGACTTCCCTTACCGTCTCATGAAACAGCTGCTCCAAAAAGTCATCATGAGAATTTTTCCAGACTGTGGAACCCTGGTGGAAGCAAATGCAGAGCTGCTGGACAGGACAGGGTATACACAGAGAGGGAAAGAGGGGAAAGTAAACAGTGCAGAAGAAAGCTTTCCATTCAAAACTCCCATAAAGTAAAATTCCAAAAGCTATACAGAAATCCGGTAAAAGATCACAACAAAATCATCTGTTGGGATGGAGATATATGTATTCCAGATGAGATACACAGCCTGACCAAGACTTTGGATATTGAGAGATCATTGATTTGCTTGCTCATTGAAAAAAAGAGCAAGAAATCAGGAAACAGAAACAGGCAGAAATGCAGTAGGACACGTGAATATGACAAGTAATTGGGAGTCTTGGAAATGAAAAATAGGATCATTAGTCAAAGCACAGCACACAGATTAAACAATAGATTGAACACAGATGAAGAGAACTAGTGGATTGAAGATAGTGATGAAAACTTCATCTAGAGTGCGGCACAAAAAGATTTCTTTTTTAAAAGTGAAAGAACAAGCCGGGCATGGTGGCACATGCCACTTGTAATCCCAGCATTTAGGAGGCTGAGACCGGAGGATCTGAGTTTGCGGCCAGCCTCAGCTACCTAGTGAGGCGCTCTGCAACTTAGTGAGACCCTGTTTCAAAATAAAGAATAATAATAGGGCTGGGGTTGGAGGTAGAATGCCCCTGAGTTCAATCCCCAGTACCGCAAAAAAAACCAAAAAAGTGAAAGAACAGTCAAAAGCTATGGAGTTGAGAAATTCTAACATCTATTGAATAACATTTCCAAAAAACAAAATGAAGAGAATGGCATAGAAACTATATTGTAATGAACTGATGGAAAGACCAAGTGCTAAGATTAAAAGTGTGCTTCAGCTGCCAAGCAGAATTAAGAAAGATAAATCCACACTTTTGTACACCATATTGTTACTGCAAGGATACAGGAAAAAAAAAAAAAAAACTTAAAAGCCACTAAAGGCGTTGGGGGAGGATAAATCAGGAAGGAGCAGCTGTTTGTAGGAGATTTCTACTTTTTATCAGCCATCAAGACCAAACTGGAGAAAAATAGCTTTGATCCTGGAATTTCATACCCAGCTAAATGAACTCAGGAATGGATAGAAGACATTTGTATTCAAAGACTGGTAAAACTTTACCACTCAAAGATGCTCATTTTGAAAAAACTACTAAAAGATGTTCTTTGGGAAGAAGGAAATTGAACCCAAAAGAAAGGAGTGGGATACAGAAAGCAATAGTGAGCACAAAAATTGAAAAACATGGCAAATTACTATTGGCTATAAAAACAAAAATCATAAGTGATATTTAAAATTAATATGGAACTTAACTAGATGACAACAATATGGTAAGGGAAAGCAGAGAGGTTTAGTGAGTGATTTATACTCACTAAAATCCTTGTAATCTCGCCAGGTGTAGTGTCGCACGCTTGTAATCCCAGCATTCCGGAGGCTGAGACCGGAGGATCCGGGTTCGAGGCCAGCCTCAGCTACCTAGTGAGGCACTCCACAACTTAGTGAGACCCGGTTTCAAAATAAAGAATAAAAAATAGGGCTGGGGGTATAGGTCGAAGGTAGAATGCCCCTGAGTTCAATCCCCAGTACCGCTACCGCAAAAAAAAAAATCCTTGTAATCTTTAGGAGGAGGAAAAGAATATTGAGTAACTTTGGACTTTGTATGTTTATTAAAAAGGTAACCACCAAAGGGGTGGGGGGGAGCCTGTAGCTCTCAACAAAGAGGTCAAAAGAAAGGAGCCAGGCGTGGTGCACACCTGTAATCTCAGTACTTGGGAGGTGGAGACAGGAGGATTGCAGGTTCGCTGCCAGCCCTAGCAACTTAGACCATCTGCAACTTAGTGAGACCCTATTTCCAAATAAAAAATAAAACAGGGCTGGGGGTGTAGCTGAGAGGTAGAGGCCTCTGGGTTCAATCCCCAGTACAAAAAAAAGAAAGGAGGACAGGGAAGAGTCTTAGACTACCTGATACATCAACAGATGGCAGAAAGGGGGGAAAAAGAAACAAGCTACTGTGGAAGTAAGTTCAAATATACCAATACCAAGTGTAAATTGATTTGGTTTACCTAATAGGATAGATGATCAGATAGGAGTTTTAAAACTCCAGCTCTGTTTTTTAATTTAAGTGAAACAAATCTATAAACTCTTGAGTTGAATACAGAATTCAAAACTTGTTTTATCCTATGTAGAAGAGGAAAAGAAAATGCCAAAGCTCTTATCCTTGCTTAATAGGGAAACTTCTTAAAGATAGGTACCTTTAAAAAGCTAAGGAATCTAGGCATGGTGGCCCATGCTTGTAATCCCAGTACTTAGGAGACTGAGACGGGAAGATTGCAGGTTCGCAGCCAGCCTCAGCTACTTATTGAGACCCTCTGCAATCTAGTGAGACCCTGTTTCAAAATAAAGAATAAAATAGGGGTAGGGGTGTGGTTCAGAGGTAGAATGCCCCTGGGTCCAATCCCCAATACCACAAATAAATAAATAAATAAATTTTTTAAAAATGTGTATAGTTTAGTGGAGAGGCCCAGGGTTTGATCTCTAGCACCACACACCCCCCCAAAAAATGCCTGAGAGCTGGGTATAGTGGCACACGCCTGTAATCTCAGTCCTTGAGAAGCTGAGATAGGAGGATCGCAGGTTTGAGACTAGCCTCAGCAACTTTAGCAAGGCTCTTAGCAACCTAGCAAGACCCTGTTTCCAAAGGGGGGAAAAATAGTGCTGAGGGTGTAGCTCAGAGGTAGAATGTCCAGGGTTAAATCCCCAGCACTACAAAAAAAAAAAAGAGAGAGAGAGAAAATTGTGCACTTTCAGGAATTACAAAATACATTTCTCAAGACATAATAGCCAACTCGGAACTGAATATCATGAAAGATTTTGTTGTTGCAAATAACTTTTTTTTTATTTTGCGGTACTGGGGATGGAACCCAGGGGCATTCTACCTCCAATATACACCCCCAGCCCTATTTTATTCTTTATTTTGAAACAGGGTCTCACTAAGTTGTGGAGGGCCTCAGAAGTTGCTGAGGCTGACCTCGAACCTGTGATTCTCCTGTCTTCAGCCTACTAAGTACTGAGATTACAAGCATGTGCCACCATGCCCGGCCTGCAAATTACATTTTTAAGGACATTTTAATAATAGAAGGGTGAAGCATTTTCAGAGGAATCTCCACATTGGAGTGATGCTTTTGTATCAGTCTCCATTCGCTTTATGAGACGTGGCTTTTTAATGGTGCCTCTTGTTCAGAAGCTTTGGAAGGCATGTTTTTACCATCAGGAAAGCACAAGGTTTCAGAATTAAGCCCCGAATTCCATTAGATAATACCATGTGGTAGACACAAAGCAGCTTTGAGAAGCTTATAACTTATCGTACGAAAAAGAAAAAAGGCACAGCCGGTTGTAGGAAAAAGAACGGGGTGGCTTGTAGGGTTTCACATCTTCAGTTCATTCTTTGTTGCAGAGCTCTTCTTGTATATTCTTCAATTTTTTTTTTTTTTTTTTTTTTTTTTTTTGGCGGTACTGGAGATTGAACTCAGGGGCATTTTACCTCCGAGCTATACCCCCAGCCCTATTTTTTATTCTTTATTTTGAAACAGGGTCTCACTAAGTTGCGGAGTGCCTCACTAGGTAGCTGAGGCTGGCCGCGAACCCGGATCCTCCAGTCTCAGCCTCCCAAATGCTGGGATTACAGCGTGTGCCACCACGCCCGGCTCATTCTTCATATTTGTAATGTATTCCAGTGTTTACCACTTACTATCCAAGTGAAAATATTTGTAACGCATTACCCCTAGCATTAGAAATGTGTAGTATTTTACTGCTTCACTGAAAGAAGCCCTCCAACCTCTCTGTACTTTAAAGTACCTTATCTGGTATTTAAAATCCCCGAATTCTAGCCAGGTGTCATGGTACACTCTTGTAATCCCAGTACTTGGGAGGCTGAGACCAAAGGATCCGGGTTCGCGGCCAGCCTCAGCTATTTAGTGATGCCCTCTGCAACTTAGTGAGTCCCTGTTTCAAAATAAAGACTAAAAAATAGGGCTGGGGGTGTAGCTCGGAGGTAGAATGCCCCTGAGTTCAATCCCCAGTACTGAAAAAAAAAAAAAAAAAAAATCCCCAAATTCCTAAAAATAGCCATCCTACCTAAGGACAAGCCAGTCTTTAGTCTGATGGGGGGTTTTTTGTTTGTTTTTTTTATTTTTTGTTTGTAGTACTTGGGAATGAATCCAGGGGCATTCTACCTCTGAGCTACTACACCCCTAGCCCTGTTTTTATTCTTTACTTTGAAACAGGGCCTCACTAAGTAGCTGAGGCTGGCCACAAACCTGCAATCTTCCTGTCTCAGCCTCCTAAGTACTGGGATTACAAGTGTGCGCCACTACACCTGGCTGATGTTTCTGATGAAGAAAAGATAGACTTTGATAAATCATAGAAAAGCTCTGATGTGCCGGGCGTGGTGGCGCACGCTTGTAATCCCAGCATTCGGGAGGCTGAGACCAGAGGATCCGGGTTCGCGGCCAGCCTCAGCTACCTAGTGAGACACTCCGTAACGTAGTGAGACTCAGTTTCAAAATAAAGAATAAAAAATAGGGCTGGGGGAGCCAGGCGTGGTGGCGCACGCTTGTAATCCCAGCATTCGGGAGGCTGAGACCGGAGGATCCAGGTTCGTGGCTAGCCTCGGCTAACTAGTGAGGCACTCCGCAACTTAGTGAGACTCGGTTTCAAAATAAAGAATAAAAAATAGGGCTGGGGGTGTAGCTTGAAGGTAGAATGCCCCTGGGTTCAATCCCCAGCACCACAAAAAAAAAAAAAAAAAAAAAAATTGGGCTGGGGGTATAGCTCGGAGGTAGAATGCCCCTGAGTTCAATCCCCAGTACCGCAAAAAAAAAAAAGAAAAGCTCTGATGTTTTTTATAGGGATATAGGTGTCTTATTCCTTACCAGTAAGAGCTAGCTAAAGTGAAATCTAAAACTGTTTATTTGGAGCATAATCTGTAGCCCAACGTTTTATTGGTGAACAGGCTTAGAGAAGTGGTTTTGGCATTGCAAGGTTAGCTCCTTCACCACTGTAACGGCTTGTGACTCTATACAGTGGGAATGTTATTACCCAGAAGCCTCTGTTTTGCTTACATGAGTATGGTAGTACTCTTCCTTGGGAGTGTCAGGAGATGTTGTTTGTCAAGGATGATATAAAATATAACCTTTATAGAGACAGGCCAATCATATGGCAACTACTGGTAGCTTCTCAAATAAGATAGATGCTTTGTCAGCTCTCATCTCTTTTTTTAAAGATAGAAGTTTCCCCTCAAAACAAAGTGGTGTAATTTTCCACTTTTTAATATGCTGCCTAGGGTATGATTACAAATGCTAATTCTCAATAATATAATTCCCTTGTTAGCAAAGCAAAATCTTCCAGGGATATCAGTCACTAAACATAGTACTGACATCTGTATTTATTATTTCATTTATTTTTTTTAGGAGTGAGGAATTGCCTGTTCTTTAAGGTTAGCCCAGGGTCATAGAAATTTTAAGGGAGGATCTTACCTTTAATTGTCCAACTTACAGCAAGTCAAAGGCACTTAGTATATATAGTATTATATGGGTCCCTCCAGCAATACTCCAGAATGTAAAAACATTGACGCACTCTTGAGTAGTATTAACATGATAGGAATGCATTTTATCTTTGAGCATTAGTAGGTAAAGGCTTTAGGATTATCCAGTCCTCCAGAATAATAAATCTCTTCACTTTCCAGTTGAGACGGGACCAAATGAAAAAATCAGGTGGAATACTCAGTAGCTAGCGGTTACCAGGGTAGTTACATACACTCACACAGTTGACCCCAATGTAGTCCTTAGGCCCATTCTTATTTATGGTGACACTTGTACTTTGTCGGCCTGACAAACTGAACATCTTAAATATCATCAAATGTATTGGAAAAATTAAAGCATAATCATCATTCTTAATTATTTTTAGAATCCTGTCTGCCTTAACGTGGTAGCACACACCTATAATCCTAGCACGTGAGAGGCTGAGACAAGAGGATCGTAGGTTCAAGGACAGCCTCAGCAACTTAGACCCTGTTTCAAAATAAAGAATAAAAAATAGGGCTAGGGGTATAGCTCAGAGGTGGAATGTCCCTAGGTTCAATCCCCAGTGCTGCAAAAAGAAAAAATATATATATTGGTAAAATCTATGGAAGATTCGAACAATAAAAGTAATAATCTTGATGTATTTGAAGACACCTGTACAAAACAAATAGAGGTACCACATTCGTTTTGTATATATGCATAACATCCAGAAAACTCAACTGCGTATTAGGTCACTAAGGAAGTCTCAGCAAATTTTAAAGATCAGAGCCGGGCATGGTGGCAAATGCTTGTAATCCCAGTACTTGGGAGACTGAGACCAGAGGATCCAGGTTTGTGGCCAGCCTGAGCTACTTAGTGGGGCCCTCCACAACTTAGTGAGACCCTGTTCCAAAATAAAGAATAAAAAGTAGGACTGGGGATATAGCTCGGAGGTAGAATGCCCCAGGGTTCAATCCTCAGTACTGAAAAAATAAATAAATAAATAAAGATCACATAATGCAGAACACATTCTCTGGCTGCAGTGTAATTAGAACTATAAAATCAGAATTGCAAGCCAGGCATAGTGGTGCATGCCTGTAATTCTAGCATTTGGGAAGCTGAGACAGGAGGATCACAGGTTTGAGGCTAGTCTCAGCAACATGGCAAGACCCTATTTCAAAATAAAAAGCGCTGGGAGTATAGCTTAGAGGTAGAATGCTCCTGGGTTCACTCTCCAGTACAAAAAAAAAAAAAAGTAGTTTCAAAAGAGGCAAAAATGGAAACATAAAAATGCTGTCCTAGGAATTAAAGAGGAAATCATAATAGAAATTCCAAATTTGTTATAGCTGTTTATCAGAATTTTAAGTATAGAAAGGTGTATGTCACAAATAAGGTGAGATGCAAAGGGATAATTATAGCAGGAAAGGTGATTGATTCAACTCAATCACCTAGAGAAAGTACAGAATAAACCTTAAAGTAAAAGTAAGTAATAATAGCAGAAGTTAATGAAATAGAACATAGAAACTACAGGACATATCACCAAAATAAAATAGAAAACCAGAATAAATGAATAGCTTTTAAAGAAATAGCAATACAAATGACACCTTTCAGATGACATCAGTTTCCCAAATTTTTAGGCACTTGTTATCAGCACTTTAAAGAATAAATAAAGCCGGGCATGGTGGTGCACGCACGCTTGTAATCCCAGCATTCGGGAGGCTGAGACCGGAGGATCTGGGTTCGCAGCCAGCCTCAGCTACCTAGTGAGGCACTCCGCAACTTAGTGAGACTCGGTTTCAAAATAAAGAATAAAAAAAAAAAATAGGGCTGGGGGTGTAGTTCGGAGGTAGAATGCCCCTGAGTTCAATCCCCAGTACCGCAAAAAAAAAAAAAAAAAAGAATAAATAAATCGTGGGAAAATCAGCCTAGTTCAAGATTATAACTAAGCAAAATCTCAATAAGGGCAGAATAAGAAATGTATATATCAAGCTCATTTATAGGGATGAAAAAATTTTAAACTTATAAATCAAATGAAGTAGCTGTTTTTATTTTATTAGAGACTGTAAAGGATTTATTCTGGGAATGTATGTGTTGGTTAGCATTAGAAAGATTACTGTAATACCTAGCATCATACAAAATGATCAGAATTTGAAAAGTGTTCCCATTAAATTCAAGAACAAGACGTGGATATCTACTAGCCATATTTCAGTTCAGCATTATCCTGGAGGACCTGTTTCCGTAGAGGAAAAAAAAAAAAAAACAAGAAAGAAATTAGATTATTATAAGTATTGGAAAGAAAAGACCATACTGTCCCCATTTGAAGACAGTATAATTGTCTACCAGGAAAATTTCAAGAAAACCAACAAACCATTAGAATTAATGAGGCTTCAGGATGGTTGCAAAAGAAACATCAGTAGTGTTCAAAATAGCAGTGAAAGTTCCCACCTAAGAGCAATTATAGAGGAAATTAGAAAGACAGAGAGAAGCCAGGCGTGGTGGCGCACGCTTGTAATCCCAGCATTCGGGAGGCTGAGACTGGAGGATCCCGGTTCGCAGCCAGCCTCAGCTACCTAGTGAGGCACTCCGCAACTTAGTGAGACTCGGTTTCAAAATAAAGAATAAAAAAAAAAATAGGGCTGGGGCTATATCTCGGAGGTAGAATGCCCCTGAGTTCAATCCCCAGTACCGCAAAAAAAAAAAAAAAAAAAAAAAAGAAAGAAAGAGAGATGCTGCAGCCTTTGTAGATAGGAGACCCAGTGCCGTGCCTCCCACTTTACCCATGAATTCACTGTATTTTGGATAATTATCCAAATGGGTTTTTCAAGGGAACCCAGAAAGTTATCTTAAAGCTTTCATGGAAAAGCAAAGATCCAAGAGTAAGAAAAGCTGAAGAAGGTGGAAACACTTGCCCTGACAGCCGTTAAGACCTGAAAGCTATGGTAATTAAGACAGCTCATACAGATAAAAAGAAGAAAATGACTGGAACAGTAGAAAGCCGAATCACAGAAAAGCTTGATACATCAAAGTGGTTGCATTATAAATGAATAAGGAAAGGATGAATTATACCTAAGAATGTTACTGGGCAACTCTGTCCACAAAGAAAAATTCAGCCCATATCTCCGTACATGCACAAAGGTCAACTCCAGATTAACTGGAAGTCCAAATGAGAAAAACAAAGCTTTTAAATATTTAGAAAAAAATATGAAATATGTAAAACTAGAGTAGAGAAATATTCCCTGAGCCACAAAAAGCACAAGTCATGTGGGAAAAGATCAATTTAATATTAAGATTTAATATTAAATTGTGCCACAGACAAAGTGAAAAGACAAGTCACAGACTAGGGCAAGAGCTTTGCCACCTAAAGAACTGAGGAAGATTTGTATACAAAATAGTCCATTGATAGATTGAAGACAACCAAATGGAAACCTGGAGCGATAATATGAATAAGTAATTTACAGAGGCTCAAGTAGTTCATAAGCTTAAAAGATGCTAAGCTTTCCTAGTAGAAATAAAATGAGATAGTCATTTCAACAATATCCAATTAGCAAAAATAAAGGCTGATAATAAATGATACTGACAAAAGTGTGGGAAAATGAGAACTTTCATACACTGTTGAAGTATAAATTGAATCAACCATTTTGCATAACAATCTTATAATAACTAGTGAGGTTAAGACTTGTTCTATTTACAGCCCCTAGAGTATCACACACACACAAGGAGTACTAAGAATTACTGTGCCATTGTAGGTAAATGGTGTGTTTGTAAGTGAAAGTTTGGAAACAACTTCAATTTTTATAAGCAGGAGACTGGGTGATAAATTTATGCTATTTCAGTGCACTGAAAATGAATGAACTAGAGCAATGGTTGGCAAAGCTGGCTTATTTATAAATAGGGTTTATTGGAACATGGCTAAGCTCATTCATTTACATATTGTCTCTGCCTTTGTACAGAACAGAAATGAATAGTTGGGATAGAAATCATACAATCCACAAAGCCTAAATTATTTACTAACTCATCTTTAACAGAAATAATTTGCCAACCCCTCAACTAGAGCCATATATGTTGACATGGGTAAATTTTAAACCTAGTGTTGTAGCCAGGAGGCACGCCTGTAATCCTAGTACTTGGGGAGGATCACAGGTTCAAGGACAGCCTTAGCAAGTAGTGAGACTCTCATCAACCTAATGAGACCCTGTTTCAAAATAAAAAATAAAATTGGCTGGGGATGTAGCTCAGAGTTAGAATGCCCCTGGATTCACTCCCCAGTACCACAGAATGAATGAATAAATAAATAAACAAACAAACAAACCTAGTGTTGTGAAAATTGCAGAATAATGAATTTAGTATATATATAGTTTGAAAAAATGCAGAATATATCTATGTTATTTATAGATGCCTACGTATGTATTTACAGTATAAATATGTAGGAGAACCTTAACCACCAAATACGTAATGGAAGTGGTTACCATGGCAGAGGGAGGGATGGAGGGAAATGAGAGTGAGGGAGTCAGAGAGCGCGCCAGCAGTGTCTGTCATCTATTTCATTAACAAATGTAGAACAAGTAAAATATTAGGATTTGATACCTCAGATGTACATAAATGTTAAATAACTTCTTTTTTTGAACATTTGAAATGTTTCATAATTTTTAAATGTAGTATTTTGACCTCATATGATCATGATAACAGATATTAAAAGTGCTCTGAATATTTTTCTAGCACATATTTTAGGTATTTTGTATTAAATTGATAGAAATGGAAAGATTTCAGGCTTCTTTTAGCTTCACCATAAGTATTGTTTACGTGTAAACTTGATTGATAGAAAGCATAATAATAACCAAAAGTAATAGTGTAATCATTTTTAGGTTTAGAGTAGTATCTGGAAGGCTGGGGCATGAGCTAAGATTTGTAATGAAAGCCAAGGAAAATAAAAGGCTCTTTGTTCAATAAACAAGATGTTTACAAAGAGTATGTGATCCATGACTTGATATCAATGGTGTAATTCTTTTTTTTTTTTTTGGTACTGGGGATGGAACCTGGGGGCATTCTACCTCCGAGCTACACCCCAGTCCTATTTTTTATTCTTTATTTTGAAACAGGGTCTCACTAAGTTGCGGAGGGCCTCACTAAGCAGCTGAGGCTGGCCACGAACCGGGATCCTCCTGTCTCAGCCTTCCAAATGCCGGGATTACAAGCGTGCACCACCATGCCCGGCTCTTCAGTGGTGTAATTTAAAAGAAAACCAAAGAAAAGTAGAACTAGAAAGTATGTATTATAAAAGAAAGTACTTGAGAAGCTGAGTCAAGAGGACCTGAGATTTGAGGCCAGCTTCAGCAATCTAGAGAGATTCTCAGCAACTTAGCGAGACCCTGTTTCAAAATAAAAAGGGCTGGGAGTGTAGCTCGGAGGTAGGATGCCCCTGGATTAAAACCTCAGAAGGAAAAGAAGTGTACAATCCAGTATGGTCAGTTTTGGTCTCTTCTCTATCACCAGCTATATAAATTTTTTTTTTTTTTTTTTTTTTTTTTTTTTTTTTTTTTTTTTTTTTTTTTTTTT
>PVLC010028891.1:0-20645 GCA_004027655.1 Graphiurus murinus
AAAAAAAAAAAAAAGAATGATAAAAAAAATGAGATTAGCAGATTTCACACCGAAATAAAGAAATTCATGTTGCCTTAAATATAATTTGTGTTAGTTACATTTCAATTCCTAATTTATACATAGCAGGGTTGATAAAGAATTGCATTATAACAAAATTAGCCCAAATAATTAGCATAGCGCATGTGCCACTGATTAAACACCCAGCAGATAGCGAGGTAATTAAGATCGGAGAGTGCCACATTTTGAGCCTTTGTCATCTTATTATCTGTCTAACAAGTGCTTCATCTCTCCCTCCCTTCTGATTTGAACTTTGATATCAGACTCTAACGGAGATCGCGCTATTTTTTGGCACCATCTTCGCCCAAGTCGAATTATTTTCCTCTCTGGGTTTATACAAACATGCTCAATTTCTTCCGAGCTGGGAAGTATTTGGTGCTGCAAAGCATTCGCACTTGGAAATTCAGGCTCAGAAATCTCTTCCACAAAGACCACAAGTCTTTGGTCAGAGGGAAAGCAGAGGCCAGTGACCCTGCAGTTTGGTGACACTGAGCCCCTGGGCAGAATTCATTGCCAGTGAATCTCAGGACGTCCTCCTCGGGGCCTGTGACACAGAGGCTGCCACGCTGTGGTCCCGTGATGAGTCCGGCCCGTGAGACCAAGAGGGTTTGGGGTCAGCTGCTGTCATTGCAAAACCCACTGTGGTTGTATCATGGAAGGCAGGGAGTGAATGGAATAGAAGGCTGGGAACAGGCATGAGGACACACCCTTGTCATCCCAGTAAGTGGGAGGCTGAGACAGGAGGACTGCAGGTTCAAGGCAGAGGACCTGGCCACGGCTAAGGAAATCCAGGCCTTGTTGGACAAAGGAAAGAATGAACATTGAGCAGAAGCTGTAGTGGCCAGGCCACTATAGTGGAACAGAACCTGCAAAGTCATCCACAGGAGCTAAGTGGAGAAGTGAATTAGTCAGGGCTTTCCAGAGAAACAGAACCAACAGGAGAGAGAGAGAGAGAGAGAGAGAGACAGAGACAGAGACAGAGACAGAGACAGAGACAGAGACAGAGACAGAGACACAGAGAGAGAGATTATAAACTACTTTACCCATTTGTGGAGACTTGGCAAGTCCAAAATCTGCAGGGTAGTCTAGCCGACTGGGGATCTGGGGAAGGCACCTGCTGGCAGAATCCCTTTCTGCTTGGAGGTCAGTCTTCATTCTGCTCAGGCCTTCCACTGATTGGACGAGGCCCACACACATTGCCTTTTCCTCAAAGTCACTGACTTAAACGTTAATCTCATCTCAAACCACCTTCTCAGAAACAACCAGAGTAATGTGTGACCAAGTATCGGGAGACCGGGGCCCAGCAAAGCTGACACGTGAAATTAATCAAAAGGAGAGAAGAGAGAAGGTGCAAATTGGGATACAAGGTGGTGGAGAGTCTGTAAAAGCAGTGTGGCTCTCTCTGCGCCCAACACACTTGGAGTTCACAGGGAAAGTGCTGGAACAGCTGTGGAGACAGAGGTCACCTGAGAGAAGACCCCCAGCTGTTGTGCACAGAAGACATCAGGACAGCTTTGCACCCCATGCCCATGGTTCTGTAGCCCTGAGTCACGTTTACCAGCCTTGAGGGTTTCTCCTGGGGGTGGACATATGTGTTTGTCCTCCTGAGACAGGCTGGTCCCTCTCTGAATTCAAAAACACAACTATCTCAGCCAGGCATGGTGGTGCACACTTGTGATCCCAGTACTTGGGAGGCTGAGACGGGAGGATCTCGAGTTTGCAGCCAGCCTCAGCTACTTAGTGAGGCCCTCCACAACTTACTGAGACCCCATTTCAAAATAAAGAATAAAAAATAGGGCTGGGAGCCGGGCGTGGTGGCACACACTTGTAATCTCAGTACTTGGGAGGCTGAGACAGGAGGATCTGGGTTCTCAGCCAGCCTCAGCTATTTAGTGAGGCCCTCTGCAACTTAGTGAGACCCTGTTTCAAAATAAAGAATAAAAAATAGGGCTGGAGGTATAGCTCGGAGGTAGAATGCCCCTGAGTTCACTCCCTAGTACTGCAAAAAAAAAAAAAAAATAGGCTTGGAGATAGACAGCTTCAGGATTCCATCTCCAGTACCACAAAAAAAAAAGGAAGGAAGGAAGAGGAAGGAAGGAAAGAAGAAACCACCCCATTCCCTTCTGCTTAGCTCAAGGCCCACGTAACCCAGTGTACAGGTAACTCCTATGGGCCTTCCAGATGGAGTGGAGTCTGTGGTGTTTCTTTATATATAAAAATTAGTGACTGAATGACTATAAGCCAGACAAAGCAATACAGTTGTGTTTCTTCTGCAGTCTGGGGGGACACTGAAACCTTTAGCTATGTGTGTCGGTACCTCTATGAACTGCACTATGATGTGAGGCAATAATGCAGCAATAAAAGTATAAAAAAAAAAAAAAAAAGAAGAAGAAGCAAGGAAACGTTCCTTTCCACTGAGCACAAGTGCCCAGGCTCCGGGAAACTTTCCCAAGTTGCAGGGGTAAGCCTCACTTTTGGCAAAAAGACACATAATCCTGCAACACTTCCAAGGGGGTTCTTCCAAAGTGCTGTCGCTTGCTCTTCACCCACTCCACTCACAGACATGTCGGCCACCCCCGCCCGAGAGTGACCCTCACCGAGGCGGAAGGGGGCTGGCCGGTGAGGGGCAGGTGGCCCTCCCCACCGCTGCCTGCCGAGTTCTCCTATTTATAGCCACCTGCGCTGCCGCTCTCTCTCGGGCACAGCTGCTAACTTTGGACTCAGATTAGAGGAAGGCAAGAAGGGCTGGGGTGCGCGCAAGGACACCACAATGTCCAGCCCGGGTCGCCTGCCCGATTACCCCCTGGATTCAGATCTGGTGAGGAGCTTAAAGTCCGCCCTGGACGCCGAGGACGAGGAGCGGCTGAGGGAGCTGATCTGCACCGAGGTCCAGCCCGCGGACGCTGTGATCGAGCTGGCCAACGACGACTGGATGAAAGCGCCCTCGGCCCAGCTGCCGCCCGGCGCGCTGCTAGGTAATCAGCGCCAGGGACCCAGGGACCAAGTCCAGCTCCCGGGGGAGAGGGGGGCAAACGGCGAGGAACGGCAAAGGGTACGTGCTTGGATATCAGATTCTCGTGTGTGTGTGTGTGTGTGTGTGTGTGTGTGTGTGTGTGTGTGTGTGTGTGTACCTGAATCGCAAATGAATGGGGATTCTGCAAGCGCCGTGGGTTTACCAGGGAACAGACATTGCAACAGGAACAGGTGGGCCACAGTAAACCAGGTGCACACTGGAGGGGGCACCGGCAGAGGGAGGAGCTAAGGGCAAAAGAGAAGGATTATGTAAGATGTGTCAGAGCAAGCTGGGCGTGCTGGTGCACGCCTATAATCCCAGTACTTGGGAGGCTGAGACAGGAGGATCGCAGGTGCAAGGCCAGCCTCAGCAATTTAGCAAGACTAGTGAAAACCCTATTTTAGCAGCCTAGTGAAACCCTATTTCAAAACAAATAAATAAATAAAAAGGGCTGGGAATGTAACTCAGAGATAGAATAACCCCTGGGTTCAATCCCCAGTACCACAACATATATATACATCCATACAGATATATATGGTATATATACAACATATATATGGTATATATACCATGTGTATATATATATACATGACATATATATGATATGATATATATGTGTGTATATATATGTATGTGTATGTATATATGTATATGTGTATATATACATAACCAGGGTGGCGTCATCCGAGGTGGGACAGGCAATGGCTGGGCAGGCGTCTTTGCAGAAGTGTTGTCTGTAAGGTCGAGGTGCCTTTGTGCAGGGCTGTGGCTCTGGCAGAGGCCCCCGTGAAGTTCTTGTTATCCGACATATGTGTGTGACCTCCCCTTCCTCCTATCCTCCTGGCTTTATTTACGGTTGGTCGTTAGGGTGTGACATGGGCAACTGGCACATACACATACATGCATACTGTACACGCTGTGGACATGTGTGTGCATTACAAAGCAACAGAGCTAGCAAACACAAAATAATCAAAAAAAGAAAGACCAGCCCTGGAGCCATTATCCCAGCGTGGTCTCACATCTCCCTGTTTACACACACACACACACACACACACACACACACACACACACGCTTTTCCACTCGAATGTGTGCATTTTGCCTACTTCTAGCTATACCATAGATAACATTTTGCCATCTTTCTTGAGAACTAAAACATCTCAAGTATTTTATATGCTGCTGCGTTGGGCCTCCTCCTGTCACACCTATAGAGGTGATTGTTTTAGTGGGCTTTTCCATTGCTGTGACTAAAATACCTGACAAACATAACCTAGAGAAGGAAATGTTTGTTTGGGCTCACAGTTTAGGAGGTTTGGTCCAGAGTTGGCTGGCACTGCGATGGCAGGGTGTGTGGTAGAGGGATGCTACCCTCACATCACAGGGACCAGAAGCAGAGAGACAGGAAGTGATCGGGGAGGGACAGATATAGTCCCCAAGGCCACACCCCAAGCGACCTACCTACCTCAGCCATGCCCCACCTGCCACCAGTTACCATCCAGTAAACCCACTCAAAGATTAACCCTTCCGTGGACTTGTCCCCTGCTGAGATGAGAGCCCGATCCGGTCATTTCATCTCTGAATCCTGTTGCGCTGGGGACACGCTTTCAACAATGAGTCCTTGGGAGACACTTCAAACCCCACCCATGACAGCGATCAATCACAAGGTAGTTAAACCAACACCTACAGAAGTAGAGCATTTTTTTCTTATAAATAATGCTGTGATTAGCATCTTTACTAGCATTCATATGGCTTTTTTTTTTCTTATTTGGGGTTGATGCTTGGGATAAATCCCAGGAGCCCATTACTGAAACAAGAATACAAAATTTCCTTGATTGTATTTCAAACTGTTTTCCAAAAGGACTTCTATTCCCTCGACAGTGAGAAAACGCGTCTTCACTGCAACCTCTCCAGCAGTGAGCTTTTACTGGTCATGAATATTCATATTTAAATTGCCAACTTAATAAATGTAGGCGGGCAATTCTTGGCTTCCTGCTCATCCATCCTTTCTTTACTGGCCAGGACAAAGGATTTCGGTTTTCCTTGAAGGCCTGTTCATTTATGATTCGTCCATCAAGTCCACCTCTTGGAGTCCTTCTTGTCTTTCAGTAGGATATCTTCACATAACATAGGTAGGATCCTTTGGTCACATTCACTAAAAATATTTCCCCTGACCTGTGATTTGCTTTTTTCTTTTTTTCTTGATATTAGAGATTGAACCCAAGGGCATTCTACCACTAAGATCCACCCCAGCCCTATTTTATTTTTTATTTTGAACCGGCTCTTGCTAAGTTGCTGAGGACCTCACTAAGCTACTGAGACTGGCCTCTAACTTGTGATCCTCCTGTCTCAGCCTCCCAAGTGGGCTGTGACTTACTTTTCATCGCATTCTGCTGTTTTCTGACAGGTCAGATGTGCCCCCCCCCATAAAGCCAGTTTGGGGCTCTGGCGGCTGTTGAGGGCTCCCCTCCACTCAGTGGACAGACCTCCCAAGGCATGTGCATTGTACACACATGCACACACACACATGCACACGTGAACATGCATGCACGGGCACACCCATGTGCCCAGCACACAGGAGCAGCACCTACATGAGCCATGTGTGGGACGTCAATGCTGGGAAGGGGGCTTTCTACAGGTGAGGAGAGCAGCCCATACTTGTGGGTCCTCACCCCTTCCTCGCTGTGGTTTTGGGGTTCTCCCTGGGCTGCCTCTCCCTGGGGCTTTTAAGCAAGCTGCTTCGTGCCCTAGAGAGAAACTGTCCCTGTTTCTTCGTTACCGTAGTTTTGCTACTATCTGGGCCCCCGGGGCCATGAGCTCAGACACGGCACAGTCCTTCTCTCCCAGAGACAGCTGTGGGGAGGGAAGGGGAGGCCTGGCGATCATAAATGGCGATCATAAAGAGCAGGAGTGTTGAGGGACCGATTTTGTCCTTGCTCCCCAGACCCACCCTGTCTCTGCCCTGTGCCCCCCCCCCGCCCCAAGGCAGTCTTCAGCACCCGCATCCACCCAGTCCTGGTTCTCTGGATCCTGCTGGGCACAGCTTACAGAAGGTGCCACAAGCCGGGCTTGGTGGCACACGCTTGTAATCCCAGCATTCAGGAGGCTGAGATAGGAGGATCCGGGTTTGAGGCCAGCCTCAGCTACCTAGTGAGGCACTCCGCAACTTAGTGAGACCCTGTTTCAAAGTAAAGAATAAAAAAAAAAATAGGACTGGGGGTATAGCTCGGAGGTAGAATGCCCCTGAGTTCAATCCCCAGTACCGAAAAAAAAAGGTGCCAGAAGAAGAAAGGGCAGGTATTTGCTCCCTGGACCCGTCCCTGCAGAGAGCCGCTGTGGACTGCAACATTCTTCCTGCCGCAGGCCAGCTCCCGGCTAAGCACCCACCTACCCGCCAGCCCCTTCGGGCAGGGGTGGCAGCCCCCCCTGAGGTCCCTGCCCCAGTTGGCTTCCCTCAACCCTGCAATTCCACCCACAGCAAGTGAGCTTTCTACACATCCCCTTTCACAACCCTTTCCTGGCGAGCTTCTCAGCTCTATTAGTGTTCCTGGAATCCCTGACCTAGGGCACCATTTCCTTTCACATTACTACCTGCCCTGCAAGCACTCTACTGCCCCCATGACTTCACTGCACGCTTGAGCCAATGAAATTTGCATGAGAAAGTTAAGTTCCTCTCCACCCTGAGTCCATGAGATTATCCATTATGTACACATGGACTTGTGTGTGTGTGTGTGTGTGTGTGTGTGTGTGTGTGTGTGTGTGGTACTGGGGATTGAACCCAGAGGCATTCTACCTTTGAGTTACACCCCCCTGTCCGATTTTATTTATTTGGAAACAAGGTCTCGCTAGGCTGATGAGAGTCTCACTACTTGCTAAGACTATCCTTGAACCTGTGTTCTTCCTGTCTCAGCCTCCCAAGTGCATGGTCCTGGGGGAGGGGGGTCTTGTTAGTGTTTGTGGCAGAGAGGGCCGACTGGACTTTCTTCCAAGGGCAGAGGGAGCCACACACGAGTCAGGCTTGCATAGGTGGGATGCTGCTTTGGCTAAAATGGGAGAAGTTTGAAAGAGAAAAATGGTGGAGGGTGGGCTCGGTTGGGAGAGGATTGAAGGCCGAGGCTAGGTGAGAGATGGCAGGGGTCCAGGTTCGTGTGGTGAAATAACACAAAGATAAAGGGACCAATTCGGGCAGGATTTGGAGGCTCTCCGGGACGGTCTTGGTGATGGGTAGAATGCAGTGCCACCCACTGTGATGGAAAACGGAGGGATCTGGGCAGCTGACCACCATGTGTGGGGTCTACTGTGTGGTGACGGCGTGGGAAGGGAGGATGTTGACGGAGGCCATGGCCCAGGGGACACATCACAGTCTTCTCGCGAGGCCAAAGACAAACAGCAGCCATAGAGCAAAGAGCCAGGCTACCAGCCACCTGTGGACCTCAAGAAGGTCACCTGTCCTCCTGGTCCAGTGTCCTAATTATTAAGTAAGGGATGAAATTATACTAGTGCACCCCAAACAGAGGTGCTGGGGGTTTCTGAGCCAAGCTCTAGAGCAAGATGAACCGGGAAGTGCACCCCTCGGACCCCAGACTCAGACACCGGCACGCTGGGCTCCAGCGGTCTGACCAGAGGGACCGAAGGACTGCAGCCACACCGCCATGGCCTCTCCTCTGGAGTGAACGTCACTTCCGCTTCCACTACGGCCGGAAGCGGAAGCGACAGGGCGGGGCTGGTGGTCTGCAGACGCTCCTTAGGGTCTGCTGGCGCGGGTGGTGGTTTAGGACTCTTCCTACTCGGAGCTTCTCTGAGGCCGCCATCCGGGGACACGGGTCACCGCCTGAGTGCAGGAGTGATGGTGGCTTTCTCAAGGAAAAGACAAGAGACTCTTGGATCCACAGGGACCTGGGGGTCTTCAGGGTTTCTGAAGAGGTGGGCGTGCGTGGCAATGGCCTTGAATGCAGCCAGTCCCGGGAATGGCCGCTGGGCAGAGCGCTGTCCCCGGAGGAGGATAGCGAGGCCGGAGCAAAGGCGAGGGCCAGGAACCCGGAGTGGGGAAGCCAGGGAGGCCCGCCAGGTGGAGAAGCAAGAGCCAAGAAAGAAGAGAGACGTTTGCTATCCCATGGACAACCCGGTTGAAAGAATTCTGGGTATCATTCCTACGATGGTATGCAAAAAAAGACGACTTTTTTTTCAAAATGTGCAAAAATAAAAAATAACCATTTTCTGCAGGTTGGGATGATCGCACAAGGCCCTGTGTCTTTCAGTGGACGCCTGCTCATCGGCCTGGGAAGTTCTTACCCGCGCCAAAGGAACAGAAGGGGAAGTCATTTATTTTGATGTGTCTTATTGGCATCACACACCAAAAAAAAGAGGGAAAAAAAGCACCGGCCAGGAACCCGGTAAGAAAGGGTTTCCTGAGGAAGAGGCTGGGGTGTTGAGTTGCCCCTGGGCACAGGCAGGATGGAAGGACCTGGAAGGTGGGGGAAGTGTGGTCTCCTGGGGCAGGCGGAGGCAGAGCAGCCATTGTGAGCACTGTGAAGTCTGGCTGTGACGTCTGGCCAGGAGGTCATGCCGGAAGAGGACCGAGAACGAAGGAGCAAAGAAGAAAAACGCACCCTGACCACTAGCACACCAACGCAGGGGTGTTCTACCTCTGAGCTACACACCCAGTCCTATTTTATTCTTATTTTGAAACAGGGTCTAAGTTGCTGAGAGCCTCACTAAATTGCTAAGGCGGGCCTCAAACTTGTGATTCTCCTGTCTCAGCCTACCAAGCATTGGGATTACAAGCATGTGCCACCATGCCCAGCTGCAAAGCAATTTTTAACTCTACTTTCTTTTTTTTGTGTGTGTGTGTGTGTGGTACTGGGGACTGAACTCAGGGGCCTTCTACCTCCGAGCTATACCCCCAGCCCTATCTTTTATTCTTTATTTTGAAACAGGGTCTCACTTAGTTGCGGAGTGCCTCACTAGGTAGCTGAGGCTGGCCTCGAACCCGGATCCTCTGGTCTCAGCCTCCCAAATGCTGGGATTACAAGCATGCGCCACTACGCCCGGCTTTAACTCTACTTTCTGCTAAAGCCAAGTCTTGACTGCCTGGTATTAGCGGCAGTAACATTCTCTTTCCTTGCCTCTTTTCCATACTGATTGGCTCTCCAGCGACCAAGAACACAGAGGGAGAAAGCATGCCTGGGGGAGGGGCAGCGAGACCCATCTTGCCCCTCACACGCATCAACTGTACGATTTGGTAACTGGCGTAATCAAACTACTTAAGGAACAACTGATTACTAATTGCTATTATTAAGGATGTCAGCATTCTATGATTTTGCTGCTGATATATTATATACAAGTCAAGATGCTACTTGAATTCCTGATTGAAATAGAAAAATAGAAGCATTATGTTGTGTTTGGGGTGACGGTATTTAGGCATCCAGGGGAAGGTTAGGGAAAGACTAATTGGGTATTTATTAAGAGATCTCACCAGCGGCATGTATAGGTGGAGAACGGAGTGGGTGCACGTGTGGAAATGGGCTCTTTTTTTTTTTTTTTTTAACAATTCTACTTCTTGCCCGGGGCCTGACCCTGGGCACACCGTGACATGCAGGTCACATCCACCCCTCCCCTAAGTGAGTTGTTCATCCTCCCTCATGCACCAGAGGACCACCTCGCAGGACAAACACCAGCTGGGTGTAAGAGAGAAGAGCTCCTGCCATAGAGGAATGTCTCCCAGCTCACAGAGCATGCGCATGGATCATGGCCTCTGGGACTCGTGCTGTCACCAGATGGGTGAAACTCTACCAGCGACCTGAGCCAGGGTCCTGCCTGGGCTCTAGCAGCCCTGTGTGACCTTGACTGAATCCCCTCACCTTCCCGGTCCTTAATTTCTTCATTAAAAAAAAAAAAATGAAGCCAGGCGTGGTGGCGCATGCTTGTAATCCCAGCATTTGGGAGGCTGAGATGGAAGGATCTGGGTTCTTGGCCAGCCTCAGCTACTTAGTGAGGCACTCCGCAACTTAGTGAGACCCTGTTTCAAAATAAAGAATAAAAATAGGACTGGGGGTGTAGCTCGGAGGTAGATTGCCCCTGAGTTCAATCCCCAGTACTGCAAAAAAAAAAAAAATGGGATTATTCCAACCAGATATGATGTCCTATGCCTGTAACCCCAGTACTTGAGAGGCTGACACAGGATTGCAGCCTCAGAAACATAGGGAGACCCTCAGGAACTTAGTGAGATCCTGTTTCAAGATAAAAAGTGAAAAATGCTGGGGATTGGGGGTGTAGCTAAGAGAGAGAATACCCCTGGGTTCAATCCCAAGCACCGAGAAGAAACAAATTGTTAGGGTTAGGTACAAAATGTCCCCTAAAGAACTCATTTATTAATTTTCAGGGTTGGTATAGTTGAGTCATGACAGTTGTCATCCCAGCAGTGGATAAATCCATTGTAGTGGGTTTATCTGGGTGGTGACCCGGCCAGTAGGTGTAGCTGGTGGGGGGTCCCTGGGGGCGTGGCCTCAGAGATTATATATGGCTCCTCCTCCTCCTGCTTTCTCTCTTGCTTCCGGAACACAGCCCATGTGCTCTCCCTTGCACCCTCTCCTGCTGCCATGTCCTGACAGCTGAGGTCCCCAGCCTCACAGGGACTGAACCCAAAACCGTAAGAAAAGAAATCTTCTAGCCAGGTATGGTGGTGTACGCCTGTACTTGGGAAGCTGAGACCAGAGGATCACAAGTTCAAGGACAGCCTCAGCAACTTAGTGAAGCTCTCATCAACTTAGTAAAACCCTGTTCCCAAATAAAAAAATACAACAGAGCTGGGGGTGTATCCTGGAGGTAGAATGTCCCTGAAGTCAATCCCCAGTACTGCAAGAAGAAGAAGGACGAGGAGGAGGAGGAGAAGAAGAAAAGAAAAGAAAAAGAAAGAAAGAACAGAACAATCTTCTTTCCTCTAAGTTATGTGGTCAGGTATTTACATTATGACTGTGAGAACGTATTCTGGCTCAATTCCAAAGGTCTTTAAAGACTGAACTGACAAGTTTTGAGATGGACTTGTGTTTGTGGAGGAGATTAGCAACACTCCTTCCCACTCCAGCTACCTTCCCGGGAGTGGCTCAGCCTAACAGTGGGCTGTGTACACCATGCCCTGCCCTCACTGGAAGGACTCCAACGGCCACTTTCAGGTCAGCTGGGCAGCAAAGGTATCAGCTGGGAGGCTGGTTCCAGATTGGTTCACAAGTTCCTGTGCACAGAATGGCAGCAGCCTGCCTCCAGCAGCCCCACCCCAGAGTATTTTAGACCTGGAACCGCCCCCTGCAGGCAAGGAGAGAAGACTGGACAATGCAGAGAGGAGCTGTTGTGCCCTGTGCATCCCTGGAGAGCTAACACCCTCCCGCTCTTCCAGCAGAGGACAGTGAGGCTCAGAGAAACTGCATTACCCACCTGAGAACCCTTAGCCACTGGGCAGTATAAATCCAACACTCCCCTCAGCGTTCACGGTGTCTACAGGTCATCCTATGGCTGCATTTTACACAGCAGGACCCTGAGGCTCACAGGTGGTCACTTCCTGGTCAGTAGACAGTTAGGAGCTGAGCATAAGCCAGGACTGGTTCCTGTCTTGAAGTCAGAGGACCCTGCTGCCCACCCACCAGGAGGCATTGTGCAGGAAGATCCATTAAAAAAAAAAATGTTCCTGTTGAAGCTCTATACAGTCCTTTGAATTGACATCACGCACAAGTAAGATCAACAGCCTAGCGTCCCTGAATTCAAATAATTCAGCAAAAGGATCCAGGAAAAAAACATGGGAGAGTGAGTGGGGTGCTCGTCTGGAGAATAAAAGCAGACACTGGAAGCAGGAGGTCACCCGCAGTGGGGAAGGAAGGAGGAGTAACACCCCGCCAACTCCAAGGCTCGCCCGGCCAGAGAGCATGGGGGCAGGGACACCCCGCTCGAAGCAAAATGAAATTAAACCTTTCTAAGTACTTATAAATCAGCACCTAATGACACTAGCCCACCACCAGCCGGAGCATCGCTCTTATTACTTTGATTCACAAGCCAGGAAAAGATCCGGAATTATGCACAAATTATTGCCCCATCTTCTTAATTAACGCTGATTGCAAAATTCTTGCTAAAGTCCTTGCTAACAGACTCAATTATGCGCCGCCTGAATTGATTCACCCAGATCAAGTGGAATTTATTAGAAATACACTTTCCTACAATAACATCAGATTATCTTTGAATATAGTTAAATTATTTAGGAATAAAATGGCCGCAGCAGCAACCCCCTTGCTTTAGATACAGAAAAATAGCTCCCCCCACCTAGAATCGGGATCTTTTCTCGCCTTTCTACAAGACACACACCCTAGGCGCTTATTTCTTTCCCAGAAGCAGGTTGAAGCACACTGCGAGATCCATGCATGCCTTAGAGCTAATGGTCCAGCTTCAAAGGCATATGGGCAGGAAGCGAAATCCTACAGGGTCGCATCTCGGCTCCCCCCGGGATGAACCGTCACTGCCTCTGGAACAGGGCGAAATTGCAATTAGACTAAATCAGGATATTTCCCGAATCAAAATTGAGAAACAGGCTAATAAAGAAATAATGTATGCTGATGACATCCTTCTATTAGCATCACTCCCGAGCACAGTGGAGAGTGTCGAAAGAACAAAAAAGAAGCGAGGATAATAGGGAAGAGGTCTTCTGCCTTTCCAAGATGAGGCTGGCTTCCCACAATGGAGGGCTCTGCTTCGGAGACAAACACTCTGAATTGCAAATGGCACACTGGCTGTCTGGCTCAACTACCTACCTATCCACCCATCCAACCTCCCTTCGCTGCCTTTTTTTTTTTTTTTTTTTTTTTGCGGTACTGGGGATTGAACCAAGGGGCATTCGACCGCTGAGCTACACCCCCAGTCCTATTTTTATTCTTTATATTTGAAACAGGGTCTCACTAAGTTGCAGAGAGTCTCACTAAGTAGCTGAGGCTGGAGGAAAACCTGGATCCTCCAGTCTCAGCCTCCTAAGTACTGGGATGACAAGCATGCACCACCATGCCTGGTTTCCCTTCACCTTCTAATACCCACTTCAGCACCTGGATATTCAATGGGCATGCAATTGGTCTTCTCCTGGCACATAGTAGGTCTAAGATAAGTGTTTGTGGACCAAATAGCATAGCTATTAAGGAATAGCACTCTCCCAGATTGTCCCTGGAAAGATGAGCACGCTCTTAAGAGACCGTGGTGTAAAAGACAGAGGTCACAGGGGAGGAGCAGAGGAGCCAGAGCAGAGGCAGCACCACACAGGGCCCTGGCATGTTGCCCCAGGCAGCAGAACCCATACAGAGCCGGGAGTGTAGGTCTGCACCGGCGACTGTGTCGTGTGAGGCCATAAACTCTAAACAAAGCCTTTGCACTTCTGTGGCAAGGTAGTGAGAGCCGCTCAGCAGAGCAATGAGACCACATAACTTGGGGAAATGAGCATACAGCTCTTGACACGTGCGGATGAACAGAGGTGGAGACGGATTCCAGGAGAAGACACAGCCTGCTCACAGCTGCCTCGCCCCTTGGCTCATGGGATCCCTCAGACAACACCACGGGCCACCTGGGAACAAAGACACGGCCCCACTTCCCTTGGAGCAGGGGCCGGTATCCTTCTAGTCAGCAATGGGCTTAATGGCAGGTTGAAGATGGCAGGAAAAAAAAAAGATCCAGAAAATGTGAAAACCTCCCCATAGAAAGGTCCCAAGCTGAAGCCGGGCGTGGTGGCACACTCTTGTAATCCCAGCATTCGGGAGGCTGAGACCGGAGGATCTGGGTTCGAGGCCAGCCTCAGCTACCTAGTGAGGCACTCCGCAACTTAGTGACACCCGGTTTCAAAATAAAGAATAAAAAATAGGGCTGGAGGTATAGCTCGAAGGTAGAATGCCCCTGAGTTCAATCCCCAGTACCGCAAAAAAAAAGAAAGGTCCCAAGCTGAAGAACAGAAGGGAGAGTAATTGCAAAGAAAACGACCAGGGGCTGCGGGATCATATAAAAGGTGGAATCTACTCCATGGGAGTCCAAAAAGAGAATGGAGAGGGGAAA
The DNA here is from genome assembly GCA_004027655.1 of Graphiurus murinus. Classification (NCBI taxonomy): domain Eukaryota; kingdom Metazoa; phylum Chordata; class Mammalia; order Rodentia; family Gliridae; genus Graphiurus; species Graphiurus murinus. Next base: position 14,133 of record PVLC010028891.1, read on the forward strand.
AAAAGGAAAGAAGAGAAAAGATCCAAGAAGCAAATACTAAACCATTTCCCAGCTCCTGTGGCGAAGGACACAAGCGGACAAATTCAAGTTCAGCACACCTGACGCGCGGCAGAGCTGGGAGAGAGGGCCAAAGGTGTGCGTGGACAGCCCGATGCTCAGTGACCTGGACAAGCCCCTTTACCTGCAGATTACAGAGCAGGTCTGGTTGGAGAAGCGTAGACAGTGTGCAGAGAGAAGGCCAGGCCTCTGCTTGGTATTGGAGGGCGGGTCGCCAGGGTTCCTGCTGCCCACTGCAGAGGTCTGCCCGATTTTATGAATAAAGTTTTATTAGAGCACAGCCATGCTCCTTCATTTACACAGACTCCAAGGCTGCGTTCAAGCTGCAGTGGCAGACTTGTGTAGTTGGCACAGAGACTAATGGCCCGTAAAACCTAAAATATTTACTGCCTGCTGCCTTATAGAAAAGGTTCGGAGTCGGGCATGGTGGCGCACGCTTGTAATCCCAGCATTCGGGAGGCTGAGACCGGAGGATCCGGGTTCGCGGCCAGCCTCAGCTACCTAGTGAGGCACTCTGCAACTTAGTGAGACTCGGTTTCAAAATAAAGAATAAAAAATAGGGCTGGGGGTGTAGCTCGGAGGTAGAATGCCCCTGTGTTCAATCCCCAGTACTGCAAAAAAAAAAAAAAAAAAGAAAAAAAGAAAAAGTTTGGCGGCCCCGTGCAACAGCAGACAGTGTACGCTTTGGAGGGGGAGCTAGAGGTCTTCACTTGTCCCAACCATCTCTCCCAGAGACCTTCACCCACCCGGTGCTCCAAACACCGGTGTCGCTCTGGGAAGTGATGGGCCCCGGGAGCATTCAGAAATGGTCCTGGCCGTTTGACATGCGGCGCCGCCTCCACGCATGCGCACTTGTAATCACACGCCTTTTTCCCATTTGGGCTCTTTCTAGTGATCACTTTTCATTGGATTTTGAAAAAGAATCAGCTGTAACAAGTTGGGATCAAAACAAAAGCAGAAAAGCCCAGGTCTTTCCCCTTAGGAGGTTGGAAAGCCGGTCTGAAGCAAGCGCGCCTCAGTGGCAGCGGCAGTCCCGGCCCCGGGGCCTGAGCACCGCATCTCCTCTGCCGCCTCCTGCCTGCGTGCCAACAGCACTCCACCCAGCCTCCCACGAGGCTCAGAGGCTCCTGGCTGGACACTCGGCAGAGTTTCCCCAGGGGGTATTTTGTAGGGTCAGCACCTAGAAAGCCTGACTGGCAGAGGGAGCTGGGACGCTTGCCTCTTGTGACACAAACTGGCAAGAGGGAGCTAGGACTCTTGTGACACAAAGCTGGCCAGGCCCTGGACAGCTCCCAGGGCAGCTCCGGAGCTCCCATAACTTGTCCTGGTTTTCTGGCACTGGGTCAGTGTGACAGGACCTGTCCACCTGCGCCTGGACCCGCAATGGGAAGGCTTGGTCTCTGCAGCAGAGGCAAACTCCCATGGAGCTGACAGCTAGGGGGCAGGGCCTCCCTAACAGAGGCGTCTGTGTCCAACAAAGGGTCCAGGCCTGCCTCCCCTCAGCTCTGGACCTCAGGCCACTGCCTTGGCTGGTTCATCTCCTACCCAGATGCCCTCTGCATGACCCCGCCACCTGGCTTGTAGGACACCCACCTCCTGGATGGCAAGCAACCTTGTCCCGTGCGCCCTAGCACCATGGCTAGTGACACCCGCCTCTTGCTCAGCCCCAGAACAATGGAACCTGGCTCCCCCAGGGAGAGGTCAAGAGGAGGACACAGAGACTGAGACAGGAGGATCACAGGTTCAAATCCAGCCACTGCAACTTAGAGAGACCCTGTTTCCAAAGAAAAAGTAAGATAAAATAGGGATGGGGGTGTAGCTTGGAGGTAGAATGCTCCTGGGTTCAATCCCTAGTACCCAAAATGAGAGAGAGAGAGAGAGGTCAGAGGAGAGAGGAGAGAATCAGACACCCTGCACACCCTGGAGAAGAAACACACTGTCCTTGCCTTCTGGAGCAAGCCTGTCCTCTGCACTCCTGTCACCCTGCTGCCTGCTGAACGCATGCTCAGCCACTCTAGGAGTCACCATGAGCCTCCACTTGCCAGCCGACGGTTGCCAGTCTGTCTCTCCGACTGAACTTGACCCTCCGGAACAGCAAGGATTCCTGCTCTTCCCTTCTCTATGCTTCTAGTGCCTGAAAAAACGCCCGGTACACGTCAGCTCAATGTGTATTTCCAAATCGAAAAAAAATTTACCCTCCTACTCCCAAATTACAGAAGCATCGGCATCAACAAACCCTTCCCAAATGCAATTTTTAAAAAACCTTTCACCATTGGAGGGCAAAAAAACCCAAAAATTATCTTATACTTTAAATTAGGAAAATTGGGTGTTTTGTATGTTTCCTATTCATTTCTATTTTTATAATTTTTTCCTATTTTTCCATTAGAATTTTAAAGTTCTAGTTTTTTGCCAACAAAATAACAAGTACAACAAACTCTCACTCCGTCAGACAGCACTGGCCTCGTGTGGACCTTCACAGACGGGCAGAGGGACCAAAGGAGACCCCACGGAGCTTCCACCCCCACACACACACCCCATGGCAGGAACAGTAAGCTTCTTGCTTCTAGAAGGGATGTAACCAGGCCTGGTGGCACACCCTTGTCATCCCAGTAAGTGGGAGGCTGAGACAGGAGGGCTACAGGTTCAAGGCCAGCCTCAAAAACTTAGAGAGACCCTCAGCAACTTAGCAAGACCCTGTTTCAAAACAAGAAATAAAAAGGGGATTCGAAATGTAGCTCAGAGGTAGACCGTCCCTGGGTTCAATTCCCCAGTACTACAAAATAAATAAATAGAAGTGACATAGAGAAATGATCAGCATAACAATCAGACCAAACCAACTCCAAGAGAGAAGTATTTTGCGCCCTGTGTGAGATTCATAAGAAACAATCAGTCTGAACATGCAATTTGTCTCAAGAGGCAGAAGCTGCAATTTCATCATGTAATTAAATCCCCAGGACAGTTGTAGAGAAACTCCATCGCCTTTGTCAGGGAAAGCTTCAATGAGACGCTTTCCAGCAACATCCCCCAGCGCCTACGAATGTCCTTGCAGGGCTACTTGCGCGTGGTTCTGCCCGCTGAGGATTTGGTGACTCTGTTTTTATACCCAACTACAGTGGACGTTCTCCGCGCTCGAGGGCACCTTTGTTTCTGAGCGTCCAAAAACAGCTCTCCCGGGTTGTCAAGGAGGGCAACACTTGACCTTTGATCAGATCACATTAGTATGAGAAGCGCCTGTTGTTTTGCAGGATCTGCACTGGGCTTGGTAGCAAGAGAAGTTATGGAGGCGGCTGGTTTCCCCGAATTGTGTTCTCTCACATGACGGGAATGAGATTTCCTAATAATGTGAAATCAGTACAGACAATTTAAGTCATTATTAATAGATACACTTGATCTGAGGAAGTAAAATGTTTTAATGTGCTGTTAAATGAGGTGTGATACGCCAACATTGTTATTCCGAGAGGAGGTTAAGATACTTTAACATTTTTGATATTAATATCTGAGTGACTAACATGGGTGAGGTGCCTCAGAAGTCAGAAAAACAGAGCCCTACACACCTGCCCAGCTTCTTCTTATCTTGTTTGTTTGATACTAGGGGATTGAACCCAGGGGCATTCTTCCTTCGAGCTATACCCCCAGCCCTATTTTATTTTGAAACAGGGTCTTACTAAGTTGCTGAGGCTGGCCTCAAACCTGTGACCTTCCTGTTTCAGCCTCCCAAGTGCTAGGATTATAAGTATGGGCCTCCACTCCCAGCTCCAGCTTCCTTTGTTGTTGTTGTTGTTGTTGTTGTTGTGTTGTTGTTTTTAATCCAAAACAAATTTTTATTAACCATCAGGGAGGAGAGGTGAAGGAAGGGTGGACTTCAGAAATTCAATGGGGAGCCAGGAATGGTGGTGCACACTTGTAATCCCAGTACTTGGGAGGCCAACACAGGAGGTTTGAGGCCAGCCTCAGCAATTGAGTGAGATTCTCAACAACCTAGTGAGACCCTGTTTCGAAAATAAAAAGAGTGGAGGTACAGCTCAGAGGTAGAATGCCCCTGGGTTCAATCCTCAGTAAGACAGAAAGAGAGAAAGAGAAAGAGAAAGAGAGAGGAGGGGGGAGGGAGAGAGAGAGAGATTCAACAGGGAGAATAAAGATGAGGAAAAGGGTGAGAAAGTCTCCCACTTAATGTCAGATCTGCAGCTGACATTAAGATGACATTGTCATCCCAGGGACCAATTGGATTTCATACGAGGCGATTTACAGAACCAGTTCATCTACGAAGGACAAATCTGGCCCTGCCAACAGTGTACCTGGGAGTATTTAAGAAACCATGCACAGGATCTCACGTGTCCACGAGGCCCTGACGTCTCACCCTGTCTGTGCAGCTGCGCACTCGACCCCAGGAGGGAGCCAGCTACTTTCCAATGGCCCAGGAAAGAATCGGAACCTCGGTCCTTCACCAAGAGCATAAGAAAATGGCGGGGCAGGCTGTCACCTCGGAAACTCTCCCTCTCCGCCAGATGCGTGGAAAGTTGCTGCCATGGAGAAAGAGCCCGCCCCTGACCAGGACCGCCACACGCCGGCTCTCAGAGTGTTCCTGCGGGTGCCCGCCCGCAGAGCCCGTCCTCAGACGCGGCTGGGGAAGAACATTTGTCAGCTCGGTGACAGGGAGCCAAGATGGCCGTGTCACAGGAAGATAACAATCGCCATTCAAACGCCACCACTGCTGCGTCCCATTATAAGCACAACGTAGATTTTTTTTTTACCTTTTTCATCTCATTTGATCCAGAGGCGAAAATCCCTCTCATTAGCTACCTGCACTACACGACTCGGTTATGAAAAACTCGTTTTTGTGCTTCCTGTGGACAAAACATTATGCTTATTATCAAAGCCCCAAAAATATCCTTTGCAAAAATTATACTCACATCTAGTTACTGGAGAAATTTAGTCCATTCGCTCAGTCATCCAGACACTAGCTGGGCTTCCACTCCTGCTTGGATTTTTGTCTTCCTTTTCCTAAATTCACCCCGCACTCTGTAATAAAAAGCACAGCAATTACATTTGTTTGGTGCCCGCATGGTTCACCTATACAAATGAGGTTTCCTGTACCAAATAGGTTCCGTTTCAGAGTTCATCCAAAGAATCAAAAAGTACTAAATGTACTGATTTGGAGAATATTATATACATCAGAATCCCTCTCTTTGAAGGAGAGCACCGTATGTTTTTTTCAGAAGCATTTATTTCTTTGGCCAGCCCTGCAGGGCCTGAGGAAGCACGGAACCTTACTATAAGGGAAAGGGGGAGGACTGTAATGGTGGCACCAGAGAGCGAGGAAGGTCAAATAAGGCTGTGCAAACTGAGATTAAACCCATTCGCACCTTCAGGATACCTGCCGAACTGGCTAGCATGGAAACAAAGCAACCAAGAAAAAGCAAAGGGGAGCATTTCTGTGCCCCCGTGTGAGGGAAGGACAGAAGCAAACACTGGGGCCGAAGGGGCAGGCAAAGCAGGGGCCTGGAGGACTCTGGGGGGGCTCTCAGGTCTACAGGACCCAGCGTCCCAGTGAGTAAAGGACTTGATCTGACACCTCTCTGATTCACTTGTGTGTGTGTGTGTGTGTTTGTGTGTGTGTGTGTGTGTGTGTGTGTGTGGTAATGAGGATTGAACCCTGGGGTGTTCTACCTCCAAGCTACATCCCTAGCTCTATTTATTTATTTGTTTGTTTGTTTGTTTGTTTGTTTTGTTTTGAAACACGGTCTCACTAAGTTGCTGAGGCTGGCTTCAAACCTGCCATCCTCCTGTTTCAGCCTCCCCAGTACTGGGACTACAGGTGTGCGCCGCCACGCTCAGCCATGACTCCCTCCGACTACACAGGCACACTTGGAATGTTCTGAAGCAACTTCAAATACGTCCCTGCCTTTATGCCACCTAACTTGGGGTACCCACATCCACTCACCCTCGACACCAACAACCTCCGAGCTTACAAACGCGAAACAGGAGCCTCTAGGAACAGAAGTAAGGTGAACCCACAGCAGTGAGTGGCAGCTTAAGCCGCTGATTCACAAGGAAACAGGATCCTGCACGCCTGGAGTTCTGGGGCATTGACGGGCTAAGCCGATTGCTCTAACCTGTTAAGATCTTTGGGAATCCTGATAGTGCCATGCTCCATGCCACACGCGCCCTCCCTCCTTTTTTTAGTGTGTGTGTGTGTGTGTGTGTGTGTGTGTGTGTGTGTGTGTGTGTGTTACTGGGGATAGAACCCAGGGACATTTTACCTCCAAGCTCCTCAGCCCTTTTCTTCTTATTATTTTTTGTTTGGAGACAGAGTCTCAACAGGTTGCGGAGAGCCATGCTATAATGTTGAGGCTGTCCTCAACCTTGTGATCCTCCTGTCTCAGCCTCCCAAGTACTGGTATTACAGGCATGTGCTCCCCATACCTGGCCTCCTTGTCACCCTTCTGATACCCACCC
>PVLC010028892.1:0-20656 GCA_004027655.1 Graphiurus murinus
GGTTCAATCCCCAATACCACACACACACACACACACACACACACACACATACACACACACACACACACACAGAATAAGGAAGAGACACCTTCCCTGAACTGTATGCAGACATGTGCCTGGACCTTCTGGAATGTTCCAATGACCTCTTGTGCGGCCTCTGGAAATCCGAGTTCTCCGTTTCTAGAGAGGGTTTGCTGAGCAGGTGAACATGTAAGCAGCTGGCTAGCTCCAGGCAGCCGCACCAGTGGTGTCCGTCGTGGTGACGAGGTGACTTCAGGCTTGTGCAGCGTCCTGTCCTCCCTCGCCCCAGCTGGGCAGCCAGGCGGCCTTCCCTCCATCTCCCCTTCTCTTTCTTCCCCTCCTCCTCTCCTGCCGGGCCATGGCTCCTGTCTCCTCCATCAGACTGACCCGTGCCGCCCCTGTGCAGCGTGCTGCAGCCTGAGCTCCCGTCCTGTCCCCCTCTCCCCCCCCTCGGCCGCTAACAGCCCTTTATCTAGCGCCATTCCGTCCCCCACGGCAGCCGCCTCTTTTCCTGCACCTCACTGTTGCAGGGCCCCTCCCTCTGGTGACAGGGACCTGTGTCCTAGTATCAACTGTTTCCACTTTAAAGTGGTCCCGGATGCAGGAGCGGTGTCCAAGCTGCCCCCGGCCACACCCACAGCCCCAAGCGGACCAAGGACGGGCCCCTGAAGTACTTGATGAATTTGTGATTTTTAAAACATGTTTTCAGGCCGGGCATGGTGGTACACACTTGTAATCCCAGTACTTAGGAGGCTGAGACAAGAGGATGGCAGGTTCAAGGACAGCCTCAACAAGTAGTGAGACTCAGCAACCTAGTGAGACCCTGTTTCAGAATAAAAATAAAATCAGGCTCAGGGTGTAGCTTAGAGGTGGAATGCCCCTGGTTCAATTCTAGTATCCTCCCCCTCCCAAAAAAAATGTTTTCAGTGCTTCTACTTCTGCAAATTCAAATACCTATCAGCCCCTCAGAAATATACTGTTATAAACTAGATGTGGTGGTGCATGCCTGTAATCCCAGTACTTGGGAGGCTGAGACAGGAGGATCACAGGTTTACAGTGAGGCTCTCAGCAACGTAGAGACACCTGTTTCAAAATAAAATAGGGCTGAGGATATAGGTCAGAGGTGAAACCCCTGGAGACCTTCCTGCCACTGAAGTTCATGCTTAAGAAATGGCTAGGTTTTGTTACGCATATTTTATCACCGATTAAAACTCTTTCCTAGGGCAGGCGGGTGATTTGCAAAGACAGAGCAGCAGTATTCAAATTTACAGATCAGGGTTCTAATTTGGAAACCTGCTTCCCCCACTGTGTTTAATTTTAAAGCGACTTCCTCTTCTAAGAATTTAGAGTTCTATCACGTTCCATTAAAAAGATCATTACTGAACAGTAAAAAAAAAAAGATAGGTGTGGTGGTTCACACTTAAAATTCCAGTACTTGGGAGGCAGAGACAGGAGGATCAAAGCCAGCTTCAGCAACTTAGTGAGAACCTGTTTCAAAATAAAGAATAAAAATAGGGCTGGGGGTATAGCTTGGAGATAGAATGCCCTTGGGTTCAATCCCTAGTACCACAGACACACACACAATCTACAGCACATTAGTTCTACAATAGAAAAGAATTGTCTAACAAGATGCCACATAGAAAAGACAACACAGAGCCGGGCGTGGTGGCGCACGCTTGTAATCCCAGCATTTGGGAGGCTGAGACCGGGAGGATCCGGGTTCGAGGCCAGCCTCAGCTACCTAGTGAGGCACTCCGCAACTTAGTGAGACCCTGTTTCAAAATAAAGAATAAAAATAGGGCTGGGGGTGTAGCTCAAAGGTAGAATGCCCCTGAGTTCAATCCCCAGTACCGAAAAAAGAAAAAAAAAAGAAAAGACAACACAGGTAGGCTGCCTTTCTTACTCCTGACCCTAGAAGTAACTCCCTCTCTGCTGTTTTGTTTTCAAATGTGGATTCTAGGAAAGGAATCTCGACTGGTTCCCCAGGATGAGAGCCATGTCCTTGGTGAGCAGCGACTCGGAGGGAGAGCAGAACGAGCTCAGAAACCTGCAGGAGAAGCTGGAGTCCACCATGAAACTGGTCACTAACCTCTCTGGCCAACTCTCAGAACTGAAGGACCAGGTAAGGAAGGGAGAGTCCAGCTCCCCTCCCCCTTACACACGCACACACACACACGTGCACACACAACTACCCCACGCCCCATATCTGATGCGGCAGTCCTCGTGTTACAGCGTCAAAGCTGACCAAAGGGGACAGGCGACATAGGACAAACCGGCACCCTGATCTCCCCGCCTTCGCCGCCCTGTTATGGGAAAAGGCTCTCTCAGTACTTTCAGGGGTGCCAAGGCCCTGGTTTTAGTATGAAAAACAAAACCAAAACCTTGAGGAAATGCAAAGTACTTCACTGAAGTTCTGGACAGAAAACAGAGCGCAGAAAGCCACGACTCCTTTTCACCGAAGCTATTTCTTGTCCCGCCCCCAAGCCCCCAGGTTTAGCAACCCTCCGTCCAAGCTGTCTAAACCTGGCGTTCTGCGTTAAACCATGGACGAGCCCGTTTTGGTTCAGGCGTTTGCCAAATGCCTACCGAGGGGCTGCCAGACTCCAGCTAGCATGGAGTTAGAATTCTAACTCCAGCAGTGTTAGAATTCGTGATCTTGCACAGATCCGAATCTCTGGAAGTACTGCTCCCGTCCCACTCCCTGCCGTGCTTTTAGGTTTTATACCCTTTCCCCTTTGGAGCCCTCCACTGAACTACACAGCCAGCAGGCAGGGACCCCGCGGCACCCTGCAGCTCCAAGACCAGGGCTTGAGCCCCAGGTGCCGTGCCCTCTGCAAGCTTGCACTCTGAGCTGACCGAGGGATCGTGTGCAGACAGGTGCAATTCAGCTTTTTTTTTTTTTTTTTTTTTTTTTTTTTTTTTTTTTTTTTTTTTTTTTTTTTTTTTTTTTTTTTTTTTTTTTTTTGCGGTACTGGGGATTGAACTCAGAGGCATTCTACCTCCAAGCTATACCCCCAGCCCTACTTTTTATTCTTTATTTTGAAACCGAGTCTCACTAAGTTGCAGAGTGCCTCACTAGGTAGCTGAGGCTGGCCTCGAACTCGGATCCTCTGGTCTCAGCCTCCCGAATGCTGGGATTACAAGCGTGCGCCACCACGCCCGGCTGCAGAGCATTTTTAATAATCCGGCTTTGAATGATATTTCTTTTGCAGCTAAATTATCCCAAACTGTGCCCCACGATACCGTTTGGCCTCAAGTTCTTTTCTTTCATATGGGTTGAAATGCAAATTAAAAAAAGATTGATGAGCCAGGAAGGCCTTGTGGATAGCGGCTGTCTGGGGCCCTGATCTGGGCTGCCACCAAAAATGAATAATAACCCAAATAAGTAAAACTAGTGGAGATCGAACTCGATTACTTTGCTTATTAATTCATTTCCTGGCTTGGAAACATTTGACAAACGTTCAAGAGACTGAACTGACTTGGGGTGCCTTATCTGCTGCAGCTGGCCCCGTCCCCCCGTCATTCCCCGGGAGCCAGGCGAGTGTCTTCATGTCGCTACTGGCGTTAGTTCTCACTCTCCTCTCCTTATGAGACAGCTGTGGCTTCAAGAAGCTCGGTTCAACCAGATGTTGTAAACTACCTGCCAAACCAATACGACAGGGCAGTGCCGACTCTAAGACAGACTTAACTTTTTTTTTTTTCAGCACTGGGGATTGAACTCAGGGGCATTCTACCTCCCAGCTATGCCCCCAGCCCTATTTTTTATTCTTTATTTTGAAACCGGGTCTCACTAAGTTGCAGAGGGCCTCACTAGGTAGCTGAGGCTGGCCGCGAACCCAGATCCTCTGCTCTCAGCCTCCCGAATGCTGGGATTAGAAGCATGCGCCACCACGCCCGGCTTTTTTTTTTTTTTTTTTTTTTTTTTTTTTTTTTTTGATAATGAGGATTGAACCCAGGGGCATTCTACCTCTGAGCTATACCCCCAGCCCTATTTTTTATTCTTTATTTGGAAACAGGGTCTCACTGAGTTGCAGAGGGCCTCACTAGGTAGCTGAGGCTGACCATGAACCTGGATCCTCCGGTCTCAGCCTCCCGAATGCTGGAATTACAAGTGTGCACCACCACGCCCTGCTTTTTTTTTTTTTTTTATAATGAGGATTGAACCCAGGGGCATTCTGCCTCTGAGCTACATCCAACCCTATTTTTTCTTTTTTAATGTTGAAATAGGGTCTCACTAAGTTGCTGAGCTTGCTTAGTGCGGTGGCATACACCTGTAAGCCCAGTAGTTGGGAGGCTGAGACAGGAGGATCGCAGGTTTGAGGACAGCCTCACAAGTAATGAAACTCTCATCAACCTGGCGAGACCCTGTTTCAAAATAAAAATAAAAAAATAGGACTGGGGGTGGAGCTCGGAGGCAAAACGCCTCTAGGTTCAATCCCCAGTATGAAAACATAAAAAAAACAAATCATTTGCTAAAGCTGGTCTCCAGCCTGAGATTCCCCTGTCTCAGCCTCCCAAGTACTGGGATTTCAGGTGTGTGTCATCACATCCAGCGAAGACAGACTTAAACAAAGGGAAGAGATCTCCATGAAGCCTGGTGCCATTTTTGAAAGGAACACCCGGTTCTGCTCGATGCTGGTGGTACCAGTACTGCATCCTGAAGCCTTTAGCCCCCAGGTGCCATCGAAGTCAAAGTCCATTCCTGCTCTGACTCATCGTCACAGTCGGGAGCCCTAAAGAGATGTTTCTACTAATAAGAGGAATTGGGTGTTTCCAATTTACTAGAGAGTTTCTTAAAATAAGTCTAAAACAAAACTACCGTATCTGGGAGCCTTCTGTGATGGCGTAAACAAGCGAGCCATCCCCTCGGGCTCCCCCTGGTCCTGGTCAGCGCTAAAAATTCATTTTTTGAGCTGCTCACTGAAGGAAGATGCTTCCATGCCTCCTCTGCAAACCAGCGAGCCTGGTTCGGGGAGCAGGTCGAGCTGAGGAATTAATTCAGAAATAATCACAGGGGTAGGAGGGCACCCAAGACTATAGCTGCCGTCTCCCCCAGTTCCCTTGATTTTTTGTTTTTATTTTTATTTTTATTTTTATTTTTTGGTACTGGGGATCGAACCCAAAGGCATTCTACCTCCAAGTTACACCCCCAGCCCTTTTTATTATTTTTTTGAAACAAGGTCTCATTAGGTTGCTGAGAGTCTTGCTCAATTGCTGAGGCTGGCCTCAAACCTGCGATCCTCCCATCTCAGCCTCCCAAGTACTGGGCTTGCAGGCGTGCTCCACCCCGCCCAGCTGCCCTCGTTTTCTTGATGAGAACACTAAGGAGCACCCGGGGTTCTTAGGACATTTATGTGACTTTACACAACAGCGCCAGGGCTGAAGCTCCTGACCCCGGCTGTGCATTTGCTTTCTGGGTTTTGTTTTGATTTGATTTTGTCTCTGTACTCTTGCTGCTTCGTGGTTAGCTGTTTAAATTCTAATTAATTTTTTTAAAAAGAGCCTTAATATTTCAGAGCCTCAATATTTCACACCAGTGGTATGGAGTCATTGGTCTTTTACACATCTGACCATAGTAGAAACTTGCCATTTCTTTTTTGGTTTTTTAGGAGGGATGTGGTTTTTGTTGTTGTTGTTGTTTTGTTTTTTATTTTGTTTTAGTTGTTTTTGCTGTCTCACCCAGTACCCTGTTGAACCCAGGGACAGTCTACCTCCAAGCTACACCCCCAGTCGTATTTTTTATTCTTTATTTTGAAATAGAGCCTCACTAAGTAGCTAAGGCTGGCCGTGAATTTGCGATCCTCTTGTGTCAGCCTCCCATATACTGGGATTATAAGCGTGTGTCATCACACATAACTGAAACTTGCCATTTATTTTATAAATACAAGATAGAGGTTCATTCTGGATATTACAATCATATGATCTATACTGCTTGAACCTAGCCCTTTTTTTTTTTTTTTTTTTTTTTGGTACTGAGGATTGAACTCAGGGACATTCTACCTCCAAACTACACCCCCAGTCATTTTTAGTTTTTTTTATTTTGAAACAGGATCTTACTAAATTGCTGAGGCTAGCCTCGAACCTGCGATCCTCCTGTCTCAGTCTCCTAACTACTGGGATTACAGGCGTGCGCCACCACACCTGACTCTACAATTTTTTTGTTTTAAAGTTGAGACTTGGGACTGTTCTCCAGAAAGCCCTTCCCCTGTGATTTAAAATTTCAAATTGAAACTGAACCATTCCTTCTTAGAAAATATTAAAGGCTACACAGAAGCATTTAAAAAAAAAAAAAAAAAGTAGTACACTGTCCGATGTTTTTACAAAGATTAATCTGATTAATTTTTTTTTTTTTTTTTTTTTTTGCCATACTGGGGATTGAACTCAGGGGCATTCTACATCCGAGCTATACTCCCAGCCCTATTTTTATTCTTTATTTTGAAACAGGGTCTCACTAAGTTGCAGAGTTCCTCACTAGGTAGCTAAGGCTGGCCGCGAACCCAGATCCTCCAGTCTCAGCCTCCCAAATGCTGGGATTACAAGCGTGCGCCACCATGCCCGGCTGATCTGAATAGATTTGGATCTTACTGTGTTTGGTGTTACCAGACTCAAAGATTTCACGCTGATATGTTACAGAGCGCTGGTTTGGAAATCGTAAAGTGGGGAGAATTCCTGCCCTCTAAATTTTGAATTAAAAAACAAAAGCCCCACCAATGATTAATGAACAAGAATCTCTGTGAGAGACATTTTCCTAAGACCGCTATGAAAGAATACCACTCACTGGCAAACATGCTGGAAAACAAAAATTACTTCATAGCTTAGATATTCTGTTGATTTTCTGATCCAAAACCCAGCACAATGGAACCATGGTAGATACGTATACATGACGCTGGTTTTAATTTTTACCACCATTGACCTCTTCAATGGTTGTTTTTTTAAATTGCCAAGTGGGGGGGAAGAAAAGTTCTTGTTAGGACGTTGGTCGTGTCACTTTTCTATTATTGCCAATCGCTTGGGGAGGATTGCTATTCTAAGTATTAACGATGCGTCTCATCTTGAAGTTTCTCCTCCCAAGAGATTCTGAATACTAAATGTGATTCTCTTACATCTTTATTCCAAGGAGGAGAACTAATGTAAGAACTTAATCTATTTATTTTTGCATGTCTTCTTCCTAATGCAAAACTGCAAATTCAGAGCGAAGGGTTCACTCTCCTAAAAATGTGACTGGCTTCCTGTAGGGCAAGGGGTCCTTAACTGTCATTGCTAGGAAGCTAAGAACTGCTTGGAAACCCAGACCCTATTAGCATGTTATAGCATTTTGGCATTTTTTCATGCAAAAGGGTTACCTTGCTAACATTAACTGCTTAAGGAAGAATAATTTTTTAAAAAAAATCAGAATACCTGCCCACGATTGAAGGTTGGAATATTGACTGGATGGTAATGAATGCGTCTCTGTTCCTTTACACTGTGCGAGGGTCACAAAAGAGGGTTAACACACTGACCCTCTAGGATCCCTTAATTAGCAGGAAAGCCAAGGAAGCCGACCTCTCAGCACGCCATGGGGAGGAGGAGTTCTGTGCGTGGGCAGGGCCGAGTTCCAGGGAGCACCGAGAAGCCGCAGTCAGGCCGGGCCCTGCGGTTGGGAGCAGGACGGAGGGTAGCCCCAGGAGGGCCCGGGCATGCGCACAGCATGAAAGGCATGGCATGGTCTGGGAATGGCCGCGCGCCCAGCAGCTCACCCCTCCCCCAGCCGCCCTGTAGGAAACAGACTCGACAGCCAGCCACGGCAGGGAGCTAGGTAGACCACGTCCCGGCCTCTGCCCTCCAGAACTCACACGGGCTAGACGAGGGTGAAGAAGCAGCAGATCAGTTTAGCAGAGGCTTATTCGGGAAGCAAGGACTGCAGACACCTTCCCAGGTGCTAAGGCTGGGGCCTGGCGTCAGCGCTCCAGAAAGAGCTTTTCAGGTGAACGGGAGAGGTGAGCGCTAAGCAGTCGGTCTCAGCTGGGTTATTGATACAGTTACATTAGACCCAAGTAATTGTCCTAACGACAGGCTTTGCTTCACGGGTTTTGTTTTTTTGCGGTACTGGGGATTGAACTCAGGGGCATTCTACCTCTGAGCCATATCCCCAGCCCTATTTTTTATTCTTTATTTTGAAACCGGGTCTCACTAAATTGTGGAGTGCCTCACTAGATAGCTGAGGCTAGCTGCGAACCCAGATCCTCCAGTCTCAGCCTCCCAAATGCTGGGATTACAAGCGTGCGCCACCACGCCCGGCTCACGGGGTTTTTAAGCTCATCATTTCTGAGCATGACTGATTTTATAGGACTGTAAAAAGTCACTCTGATTACCAGATTTCCTGACTGTTTAGAATCAGAGTAACCAGAAGTCTACTGTGACTGTTAAGATCTATTTGTAAGCCAAGTGTGGTGGTGCACACCTGGGATCCCAGCACTTGGGAGGCTGAGACAGGAGGGTTGCAGGTTCAAGGACAGCCTCAGCAACATAGCAAGACCCTGTTTCAAAATAAAAATAAGAAGATCTAGGAGTGTAGCTTGGAGGTAGAATGCCCCTGGGTTCAATCCCCAGTAACACACACACACACACACACACACACACACACACATCATGGTGTTTGTGCACTGTCAATGAACCAGCCTTTAATCATGTAGAGGCCTTTCTGGTGTTTGCCCGCAGCTGACCCGGAAAGCTGCAGTAGTTCTTGCTTCTTGCTGAAACCGGAGTCAAAAGGAGGAATGCAGAAATCCAAGTTAGTTTCTCTCAGCTAAGTGGGAATTCTGAGGATTTTTTAAATATACCACAACTGGGACATTTCACACTACTCAAAATAGATGTTCCAACGTTTGAATTTTGAGTAGCCTTACTTCAGATGTGAATCTCACGGGGAACTTTGGTTTAGATGTCCAGGGAGACGAAATACAACGTGAGATTATGCTAAGGAGAGTCTTTGTTGATAATAGGTAATGGTAACAGATCATCATGATGCCTCAGAGTAAGGTATACAGAGACATATAGATAGGTGTGTGTGTGTGTGTGTGTGTGCGCGCGCGTGTGTGTGTGCAAGTCAGAGCTCTGTGAGCGCGCAGGGATGGGCCGGGGAGAGCTAAGCGGCCAGCAGTGTTGGACTTGGTTCTGTAGAGATCGCACGTAGGCCTTAGGGATCCGTTCCCTGTCCGTCCTCTAGCTTAGTCCCTTGTCATTGGATAATAACCGCTGCTAAAAGGACCAAATGCTGTAGCAATGGCCCAACTCCTTCTCTGTCACAAAAGTGACCACCGTTCCTCAAAGGTCCAGCAAGCGAGCGTGTGTGCCCACTGTATACCCTGCCCCGGAGGATCTTCTAGAAGACCTTCTTTCACTTGAGAAAAAAGGATAT
Organism: Graphiurus murinus; assembly: GCA_004027655.1. Classification (NCBI taxonomy): domain Eukaryota; kingdom Metazoa; phylum Chordata; class Mammalia; order Rodentia; family Gliridae; genus Graphiurus; species Graphiurus murinus. Next base: position 9,419 of record PVLC010028892.1, read on the forward strand.
ATGTACCGAAACTACTGAAGTTTTTTTTTTTTTCCAAATTGTTCCAGTATATGAAAATATACCTAAAGCAGTCACGGCCAGTTCGGAAAATTTTCAGTGAAAAGCTGTTCGAGAGCAGTGGTTTTCAGTGTGGTCCCCAAGCCAGCAACATCTTCATCTCCTGGGAACTTGTTACAAATGCACATTCAAAAGCCCCCAACCAGACCGTCTGGGCACCTGTGATGCTTATTAAAGTTTAAGAACGCCAGGCATGGTGGCGCACACCATGTACTTGGGAGGCTGAGACAAGAGGATCGCAGGTTCGAGGACAGCCTCGGCAAGTAGTGAGACTCTCAGCAACTTAGTGAGACCCTGTGTCAAAATAAAAATAAAAAGAAGGCTGGGGATGTAGCCCCTACGTTCAATCCCCAGGACCACAAAAAATAAAATAATAAAAATATTATAATCACAGTTTCTTTGCATTCCCTCTCAAAATTACCTGTCTAGGGAATTGTTGAGGGGAAATTCAGGCTAAATATCTAAATAGGCAAAAGAAATAGCATGAGAAATAACTGGCATTCTGATTAACTGTGAATTTATTGCCCATGCCGTCTCAGAAACCCCTTCCTCCGCTTAACCTGTGGCTATAGATAGTATAGTGGAGCCGGGTGTGGTGGCGCACGCTTGTAATCCCAGCATTTGGGAGGCTGAGACCGGAGGATCCGGGTTCGAGGCCAGCCTCAGCTACCTAGTGAGGCACTCCGCAACTTAGTGAGACCCGGTTTCAGAATAAAGAAGAAAAAAATAGGGCTGGGGGTGTAGCTCAGAGATAGAATGCCCCTGGGTTCAATCCCCAGTACCGCAAAAAAAGATAGTACAGTGGGCAACGGGCAATGCTTACTTTGAAGACTTGTCCCTCAAGGAAACTTTAGAGGGACTGAAATGTCTTCATTCAGTTCCTTACAAAAAAAAAAAGCTTTTATGAAAAGCTTCCTTTTGGAAACATTCAATCCTTGTAAATCTTCTCTTCTAAATCATAATAGAGAAAACATTTCCACTTCCATGGGAGCCTAAAAATAGTATCTTGCTTTGAAAGAATAACCAATGTGTTTTGAAAAAGAAAGAAAAAAAAAAAACCACTTTAAAACTGAAGCTAGGTAAGTTCTTTGTGTTACTTTATGTTCTTTCAGGATGTTTGGTACCAAAAACCAGTTCAAGTGAAAGACAAGATTTAAATTGGGTGTGGTGGTGCACACCTGAGACAGAAGGATTATAAGTTCAAGGCCAGCCCGGGCAACTTAGTGAGACCGTCTCAAAATAAAAAGGGGTCGGGATGTAGCTCAGCGTAGTGCACCCCTGGGTGCATTTCCCAACACCACAAAAGAAAACTAAGATTTAAGCATCCTCTCTGTGACGGTGTGCTAGGTCAGCTACAGCCCTCCCCTCAATTCTCTAGAATTCTCAGTTGTAGAAAATATCATCCTGAAGCCGGGCGTGGTGGTGCATGCTTGTAATCCCAGCATTACAAGGAGGATCTGGGTTCTCGGCCAGCCTTAGCTACCCAGTGAGGCCTTCTGCAACTTAGTGAGATCCTGTTTCAAAATAAAGAATAAAAACTAGGGCAGGGGGTATAGCTCAGAGGTAGAACGCCCCTGAGTTCAATCCCCAGTACTGCAAAAAAAAAAAAGAAAATATCATCCTGATGTTTTCTTACAGTTTGTCATTTAACGTCTGCAACAGACTTGTAGACATTACATGGCAAACTGTAAGAAAATAGGGCCGATTCCAAAGCTCCATTCCCTTTCCTAGTCCACCCTTATTCCTCTCTATTTTAAGGAACCCCAAATCCAGGAATAGGCCCTTTAGCCCCTTGCATACAGCAATTTCACCTATACATATTTCATAGAGCCTTTTTAACTTGAATTCATTTAAACACCAGTCTCAATGCACAGGTAGGACTAACTAGGACCAGGAAAATCTTAGCCGGGCGTGGTGGCGCTCACTTGTAATCCCAGCATCTGGGAAGATTGCAGGTTCGCGGCCAACCTCAGCAACTTAGTGAGACCTTGTTTCAAAATAAAAAATAAAATAGGGCTGGGGTATAGCTCAGAGGTAGAATGTCCCTGGGTTCAATCCCAGTACCGGAAGGAAGGAAGGTAAAGAAAGGAGGGAGGAAGGAGATCAATCTTCATGCAAAGAACTAAGTATGCCCCAGAATACCCAGATCGGAGCTAGAGAAGCCGTCCAGAGGAGACATAGTTCAGCCAGCCCTTGGCTTGGAGTTAGGAAAGCTCGGTTCACTGGAGCCGTCTCCAGGACAGGGTCTCTCCTGACCCTCCCCGCCGCTGCTGGCCAGCCTTTGTTGACAGTGTTTACTGATCCTGGATCTCAGGGAGCTATGAGGACACTGCTCATCTTCCCAGATGGACAAGGTCACTTTCTTTCTGTCTGACCATCTTCTCCAGCGTCACAGAGGAGGGGAGCCAGGCCCCATGGAGGAGCGTGGCCCGCGCGCGCTCCCTCTGCAGCCCGGGATGCTAAGCGCGCGTGCGCGGCTGCTTCTCCCTCTGTGGCGGGGCCTTTCCCAGCCAGCCTTTTGGTCACTGGAAATGGCTTTGGGGGAGGATCAGGAATCCTGTGCTTTTCCTGGTTTTTGTTTCTCTACGAAACAAGGAGCCCACGGGCAGTACTTCTGAATGTGACACTGCATGACGAGGTGGCAGAATTCCCCCTTTCTGCCTCCGAAGATCGCGGTGTGCGCGCACGACACGGTGACAGGCCGCTGTTTGCAGAAAGTGGGTTTCAGTACAAACCGTGACCGCAGCGTGAAGCTCAGGTTCAGGGTCTGAGTTGACGTCCAGGAAACGCCTGGTTTTGATGATGAAACTTTTTAACTTTCCAGATGACAGAACAGAGGAAACAGAAACAAAGAATCGGTCTTCTTGGACATCCGCCACACGTGAACGTCAACCCGCAGCAACCAGCGTGAGCAGAGGAAGCGAGGAAGCACGCCCCCACCCCCGGATCCTCGAGGGGCGGCTCCCGGGTTTGCATTTGCCCACTCCGGCGGCCTGTGCGCTCAGTGCATTTGTAAATACCCAGTTTTATACTGTCTGTATATGATCGCTCCTCTAAAGGTTTGGACGTGCGTCTTGTGATCAGATGCGTTGGCATAAATGACATCTGTGCCCCCCCCCCAAAAAAAAATTATTAAAAAAATGCCTTTTTTGGAAAAGGACTTAGAAAGCGCCTGATTTGCACTTGAAGCAGATTCTAGATTTAATAGTATATGACATGTATTTTGTATTTAAAGAGAAAGAAAACTAGAATAGCCAGTATTTATGTTTTTTATAAAACTGTGCAATATGAATTATGCAATCACAATAAATTTGTAACTCCCGAGTATCCTGAAGGGAGTGCACATGGAAGCCAGTGTGTTGATACTGTGTAATAAATGGTTAAAGAGCAAATGCTGCTGCCCAGATTATATTAATAGTGAGTTTCAGGCCCCTGGGCATTTTGTATTATGTAATTATCCTGCGATGATACTGTGTCCGTCCCTAGCGGCATCCGTGTCTCGGTCTCCTAGTGACAGCGCTCCGAGTCTATGAAACTGTTAAGTCAGCATTCATTTTTAGAAAAGCATCTTTAGTTTCCAGGATACTTTTAAGCTTTGAAATCGATCATTTAGACTATTTCTTTAAGTAAGAGAGCCATGCGAGAGGCTCACACTTTAGCTTATGAAGAAGAATGGATTTTTTTTTTTTTTTTAAGGGAACTTTTCACGCAGTGTTTGGGATAAATGCAGATTGCTAGCCAATTAAGCGTCATCTCCCGGGTGAATCTATGTCACGCTAGAAAAGAATGAGTAATTGATGGTTTATAGATTATCTAGTCCAAACGGTAGTTTTTTTTTTTTTTTCCTTTATCCCAACCAACATGCTACAGTAGCTAAGAAGTATTACAACTATATACAGCCATATACAGATGAGATACGAACTATCCCCTTAGAATTGGTAGTTGAACACTGACATTCTTCTGAAAGAGCCACCTTTAGATTTGATTTCTGTGTCACATGATTTCTCTTCCGGATGGGTGGAAAGTATGAACGAGAACTTTTATACCTGTTGCCTAGTTTTGTACATGGATCTCCTTTTACTAGAGAATCTCTCTGCAAAAAATAAAAAATTTTCAAGTTAAAAAAAAATGTATCAGAAGCAGAGTTCTGAAACGAGTCAAGTTTGTAAATGCATATATAAAAATATTTAATAAATGACGCAGAATAATATCCGGTGACTGGTGGCTTTCGTTTGGCATTTCTTTGTGACTGGAGAGCTATTCCAAATACATACTTTCTTTAGGACCAACTTAAACTACAACTGGCTTGGTTACCAGATTAATTTTAAAATGTTAGCCCAGCATGGTAGCACACGTTTGTAAATCCCAGTACTTGGGAGGCTGAGACAGGAGGATCTGGGTTCGCGGCCAGCCTCAGCTACTCAGTGAGGCCCTTTGCAACTTAGTGAGACTCGGTTTCAAAATAAAGAATAAAAAATAGGGCTGGGGGTGTTGCTTGGAGGTAGAATGCCCCTGAGTTCAATCCCCAGTACCGCAGGCACACACACACAAACACAATATTGACCTAGAGCTAATCATGGTGGCACACTCTTGTAATCCCAATTCTTTGGAGGCTGAGACAGAAGGATCACAGGTTTGAGGCCAGCCTCAGCAACTTAGCAAGACTCTCAGCAACCTGGTAAGAACCTGTTTCAAAGCAAAAAATAAAAAGGGCTGGGGTGAGGGGTAGCTCAGAGGTAGAATGCCCCTGGTTTCAATCCGGTTTCTCTCTCTCTCTCTCTCTCTCTCTCTCTCTCTCTCTCTCTCTCTCTCTCTCTCACACACACACACACACACACACACACACACAAAGAATAATTTCCCAGGCAGTGCAGTATACACCTCCCCCCAATTTTTCTATCACCAGGCAAGCCCAAGATAGACACGTTTTTCTGTAAAACCCAAATGGCGTCTCTGCCAAACCTCATAACGTGCACTCCGGCCAGCAAGGACTTGCTCTTCCCCGCGCTTCCTCTTTGATCTCGCCACCGCCGACACGCTGTGACAGTGCGTGTGTGTGTGTGTGTTGGGGGGGGGGTGTCTCTCGGCCACCTCACTGCAAAGTTCTGCATTGACATGTTCAGGTGGCAGCTTTAACAGGTTTGTCATGTTCCATTTGAATCCCGTCACTGAAAAGATAAATCTCCACTTGCTTAGCAGCTTCAGCACAAGGTAACTGAAATTGGAACGCCACTCGCCCCTGCAGGCACAGCTCCGGCCCTTGGAGTCTGGTGTGAATCCCAGTTACTGCGGCCGGCCGGCACACAGAATCTGCAGGTCAAGGCCTGCGCTGCTGGCTACGAATCCACTGCCTTCTCCTCACACCGGTGACCCGCCAGCTCCTTTCCCTCGGGGATCTAGGTCCAAGACACCTTCATAGTCGCCTACCCCAGTGAAGAAGCAGTGTCACTGGGCTGGACCTGGTGGTACACATCTGTAATCCCAGGACTTGGGAGGCTGAAACAGGAGGCTCACAGATTCGAGGCCAGTCTCAGCAATGTGGCAAGACTCTCAGCAAACTAGAGAGACCCTGTTTCAAAACAAATCATAAAAGCTGGGCATGGTGGCACACACTTGTAATCCCAGTACTTGGGAGGTTGAGACAGGAGGATCCCAGGTTTGCAGCCAGCCTCAGCTACTTAGTGAAAGCCTGTTTCAAAGTAAAACATAAAATAGGGCTGGGGGTGTGGGTCAGAGGTAGAATGCCCCTGGATTTGATCCTCAGTACCAAAAAAAAAAAAAAAAAAGCCATTTGGCTTGGTTTATTTCATTTTTAAAGTTTTCCATAACACCAATTTAAGTTTCAAGCTTTGGCAAATTTCCTTAACTAAACTATTTGTTAAACAGTGGGCCTGGGAAATTCCATCCCATGTCTTTAACATTTACGGTATCTTAACTGATTTCCACTTCTGTCCCTAAAATCGTGTCGTTATAAAGCTTCCCGCTCCTGGCTGCGTTCCTAAAGCGCTAATGATACTCCAGCCTGTGCAATTTTCTTAGAACTCTATCTGTGTCTCCAAACATACACAATACGGCTTCTTTTATTTCACACTTTGAATATTTTCCTTGGTTTGCTTAGTGCTTCGTTGTTTCTTATTCAGTGTTCTTCATTGTGTGTGTGTGAGAGAGAGAAAAATAGATAGGAGATGACAGATAGATAGACAGATAGATAGGTAGGTAGGTAGGTAGGTAGGTACTGGGGATTGAACCCAGGGGCATTCTACCTCCAAGCTATAGCCCCAGCCCTTTTTATTTTTTATTTGGAAACAGGGTCTCGCTAAGTTGCTGACAGCCTTACTGAATTGCTGAGATTCAAACCTATGATCTTCCTGTCTCAGCCTCTCAAGTACCGAGATTACAGGCGTGTGCTACCAGGCCTGGCTCATTTGACTACTCTTTAATAATTTGACTGTAGTTTCTGAAAATAGACCTCTTGGCTTTGCTCCTGTAAAACTTGCTCTTTCGCACTGTTTAAATGAGTAGTTATAAGCCAGGCGTGGTGGCATACACCTGTAATTCCAGTACTTGGGAGGCTGAAACAGGAGGATCGCAGGTTTGAGGCCAGCCTCAGCAACACAGACTCTCAGCAGCCTAGCAAGACTCTGTTTCAAAACAAAAAATAAAAAAGGGCCAGGGGTGTAGCTCAGAGATAAAATTCCCTTAGGTTCAACCACCAGAACCACAAAATAAAAATAAAAAACGGTAAGATAATAAAAGTCACTTTACATATGAGAGGATGTCACAATGGACTCCTATTGAAGGCTTTTGAGAAAATATGTTCTATCTACTGAACCATACAGTAGGATGAAACTTACTTTAAAATACGAAGCTGGGCATGGTGGCGCACGCTTGTAATCCCAGTACTTGGAAGGCTGAGGCAGGAGGATCTGGGTTCGCAGCCAGCCTCAGCTACTTAGTGAGGCCCTCCAAAACTTAGTGAGACCCTGCTTCAAAATAAAGAATACAAAATAGTACCAGGCGTGGTGGCACACGCTTGTAATCCCAGCATTCGGGAGGCTGAGACCGGAGGATCCGGGTTCGCGGCCAGCCTCAGCTACTTAGTGAGGCATTCCGCAACTTAGTGAGACCCTGTTTCAAAATAAAGAATAAAAAATAAAAATAAGACTGGGAGTGTAGCTCGGAGGTAGAATGCCCCTGGGTTCCATCCCCAGTATTGCAATCAATCAATCAATCAATCAATCAATAAAGATATGAGCCCTGTGTGGTGATACACACCTGCAATCCCAGTACTTGGGAAGCTGAGACAAGGAGGATCGCAGATTCAAAGCCAACCTCAGTAATTTAGCGAAACTCTCAGCAACTTAGTGAGACCCTGTTTCAAAATAAAAAATAAAATAGAGCTAGGGTGTAGTTCAGAGGCGCCCCTGGGTTCAATCCCCAGTACCACAAAAAATAATAAGAACTTGAGCCCTGAATGGACTTAGATCCAAAATAAAGATCTCCTGTCTCACCAGATACAGAGAGAGCTCTTCTCTGCCACCCTCTTCCCAGTAATCACCCCCCTTAATCCCCTACACGTGAACAACACAAGCTGACTTGCATTTCTTTTCAGATCTCTTTCATCAGAGAATCTATGGATTAGCTGGGCCTGGGGGCATACACTTGTAACCTTGGTACTTAAGAGGCTGAGACAGGAGGATTGCAGGTTCAAGGCCAGCCTCAGCAATTTAGTGAGGCCCTCAGCAAGTTAGTGTGACTTGTTTCAAAATAAAATGTAAAATAGGGCTGGGAGTGTAGCTTGGAAGTAGAACATCCTGAGTCCAACCCCTAGTACCACAAAAAAAAAAAAAAAAAAAACCTACAAATTAGGAAGCATTAAATATGAGCCAGGTGTGGTGGAACACGCTGGTGATCCCAGTACTCAGGGAGCTGAGACAAAAGGATTGTAGGGCCCGGTGTGGTGGCGCACGCTTGTAATCCCAGCATTTGGGAGGCTGAGACCGGAGGATCCGGGTTTGAGGCCAGCCTCAGCTACCTAGTGAGGCACTCCGCAACTTAGTGAGACCCGGTTTCCAAATAAAGAATAAAAAATAGGACTGGGGTGTAGCTCAGAGGTAGAATGCCCCTGGGTTCAATCTCCAGTACTGCAAAAAAAAAGGGGGGGGGGGGGTGCGGCTCTGGGTTCAATCCCCAGTACCAAAAATAAAAATAAAAAAGTATATTGCATATGAATTTTGTCAAGACTGAAAACTCTGGACAAAGATAGGAAGCAAGTCCTCTGCAATTTCTATTCAAATACCCCGCATGTGGCTGCAGTTTTCAAAGAGACAATTGCTCGGGCCCCTTCCCGGGTCTCAGCTGCCGTGGGATCCGTGCGGCCGCGGCAGGCAGCGCGCGTGCGCCCGCGCCCTACCCGGGTCGTTGGTTAGCAATCTGCGAGAAGGTTGGAAAACCCCCACCAAGATTTCGATTTTACAGAAAGTACCCAAAATTCCACTAGTTTTGCATCACAAAGCAGTGGTTACAGTCAGGTTTTGAGTAAAACGCCGTGCCTGTGGTTTTGGTGGGTGGGTGGCAGCTCAAGTCCACCATCCGGCCTCCTCAGTGATCTGACGGGAGAGCTGGGGCTGCAACTGCAATTAAGATAATTATGATCACGACGAACGCGTTTCCACCTTGGGTTCCGTGTGCCGCGTTAGCCGAGGCGAAGCCGAAGCAATTAGCCTTCAGGTCTGAACTCAGAAGTCTGTCGACAAACGAAAAACGGCTGATTTGACATTTCATCGGCTCAGACAATGCCTGTGGACCAGCATCTTATTTATTTTATTTTACTTGTGTGTGTGTGTGTGTGTGTGTGTGTGTGTGTGTGTGTGTGTATTGCTGAGGAATAAACTCAGGAGCATTCTACCTCCAAGCTACACCCCTAGCCCTATTTTTTTCTATTTTATTTGGAAATAGGGTCTCACTAGGTTGCTGAGAGTCTCACTGCTTGCTGAGGCTGTCCTCAAACCTGTGATCCTCCTGTCTCAGCCTCCCAAGTACTGGAATTACTCAACATTTTAAATTCATTTGGTAAAACAAATAAGCATACTGGGGTACCACATTAAAAAAGAAAGTACCAAGGGAGAAACTTAAAATACTTTAAGGTCATGACGAACCAGCATGAAAGAGAATCCAAACACCTAGAAGTGAAACAGCGTCACCCTCCCAGGCTGGAAAGAAAGAAGAAACTCAAAACCACTGCGGAATAAGAGGCAGAGTCTGAGAAACCCCAATAGTGAGTTCTGAACAACAACAAAAAAGAACCCATCAGAAGTAGAAAAGGGAGCCGGGCGTGGTGGCGCACGCTTGTAATCCCAGCATTCGGGAGGCTGAGACCGGAGGATCCGGGTTCGCGGCCAGCCTCAGCTACCTAGTGAGGCACTCCGCAACTTAGTGAGACTCGGTTTCAAAATAAAGAATAAAAAGATAGGGCTGGGGGTGTAGCTCGGAGGTAGAATGCCCCTGAGTTCAATCCCCAGTACCGCAAAAAAAAAAAAAAAAAAAAAAAAAGAAGTAGAAAAGGAAGATTAGGAAAATCTAGGAATCTAACCTGCGTGCTCCTGAGCTTGTCCAAGTCATCTGGTCACCTGCGGCACCTCGCGAAAGGCTTGTCCCAGGGTCTCTGTAAAAGCTCTCTGGAAGAAACCGCACTAAGGTCTGGTATGAACGTGCAATGAGGAAGCCAGGCGTGGTGGTGCACACCTGTCATCCCAGCACTTGGGAGGCCGAGTCAGGAGCATCGCCGGTTCAAGACCAGCCTCAGCAACTTAGCGAGGCCCTCAGTGAGACCCTGTTTTAAAAATAGGGCTGGTAGTGTACAGAGGTACAATACCCCTGGCCAATCCCCAGTACTGACAAAAATAAATAAATTAAAGCCAGGCGTAGTGGCGCAACTCCTATTAAATCAGTCTGATGTTATCCCTGCAGGATTCTTTTTTTTTTTTTCTGGTGCTGGTGATTGAACCCAGCGGCACTCTACCTCTGAGATACACCCCCAGTCCTTTTTTATTATTATTATTATTTTAAATTTATTTATTTTTTCAGCACGGATTTTTTATACATCTCTTGAGTACCCCCCAGTCCTTTTTTATTTTTTATTTGGAAACGAGGTCTCAGGTCTCTCTAGATTGCTGAGAGTCTCCCTGTGTTGCTGAGGCTGGCCTCAAACCTGTGACCCTCCTGTCTCAGCCTCCCAAGCACAGGAATGAGCGTGTGCCACCACACCCAGCTCCCACTGCAGGATCTTAAATCTGTAGCCTTACAGTGACATGTTTGGGTCACAGCCAGTCATTTTTAAAAAATTTATCTCAACCCAATTTTGTTTTAACTATCAGTTTGAACTGAATAATTCATAAAGAAACCTAATCATATGGCTGATGACTTCTAGATAATTATTCTCATAATTGTGATCAGTGTTAAAATCACATCCAAATTCTTTTTTTTTTTTTTTTTAATAATCTGCATGGAAAGATATTTTATCTCAGGGATCATTTGTTTCCTTAGTTTATGAAGTGTCTTCACCTACATTCTCATTTGAACCTCCCAACCTCTTTGGGAAATTCATATGTTACAATTTTTCAGCTGGGCGTGATAGTGCACTCCTGTAATCCCAGTACTTGGGAGGCTGAGACAGGAGGATTGCAGGTTTGAGGACAGCCTCAGCAAGTACTGAGACTCTCAGCAACCTAGCAAGACCGTTTCAAAATAAAAATTAAAAAAAAAAAAATAGGGCTGGGGGGTGTAGCTCAGAGGTAGAATGCCCCTGAGTTCAATACCAAGTACCACCAAAAAAAAAAAAAAAACTGTTTTTCATTTAACATTCATATAAAATTCTATTCTGTATCACACAGAACTATAGAAGCCAGAATCCTCCTTAATGATTTTTTTTTTTTTTTTCGGTACTAGGGATTGAACTCAGGGGCGTTCTACCTCTGAGCTATACCCCCAGCCCTATTTTTTATTCTTTATTTTGAAACAGGGTCTCACTAAGTTGCAGAGTGCCTCACTAGGTAGCTGAGGCTGGCCTCGAACCCGGATCCTCCGGACTTAGCCTCCCAAATGCTGGGCTTACAAACGTGTGCCACCACGCCCGGCTCCTTAATGATTTTTTTTTTTTTTTTTTTTTTTTTTTTTTTTTTG
>PVLC010028893.1:0-20663 GCA_004027655.1 Graphiurus murinus
ATGGAAGGTTTTTATATCCCCGTCAATTTTGAGAGAGAGTTTTGCTGGGTAGGAGAATCTTGGCTGCAAGTTATTTTCTTTCAAAGTTTGGAATATGTTACTCCAGCCCCTCCTGGCTTTCATGACTTGGTTTGGGAGGTCTGGAGTGATTCTAATTGGTTTGCCTCTCAATGTTACTTGGCCTTTAACTTTTGTTGCCTTTAGGATTCTTTCTTTAGCTTCTACATTAGTCATCTTGATTATTATGTGGCATGGCGAACCTCTTCTTTGGTCTTGTCTGAAGGGGGTTCTATATGTTGCCTGCACTTGTGTACCAATTTCTCTTTCTATGTTTGGAAAGTTCTCTGATATTACTTCTTTGAAAGGTTGTTTATTCCATTAGTTTCAACTTCTAATCCCTCTTCTATGCCTATTATTCTTAGGTTAGCTCTTTTAAAATTGGCCCAGATCTCATCGATGTCAGATTCATATTGTCGAATTTTTTTTTCTAGATTATGTATAATGGATTCATTTTTGGAATGGTCATCTCTAGGAGTGATATTCTGTTCTCCATATGGTCTAATCTATTGTTTATAGTTTGTATTGATGCCTTCACTTCTCTTATTGCATCTTTCACTTCCCTCAAGGCTTCGCTATGATTCCTGCTAATGGTGTCATATTCTTTATTTGTTCCTTTATTTCTTTCCAGCTCTCTCTGCATTCTTTCTGGATGTTTTGTATCACTTCTATTATTAAAGATCTGAATTGTCCTTCTGGTAAGCTCTACCAGTCAGTGTCATTGAGTTCTGTTATTGTGGGGTCGTGTTGACTCATTGTTTCTTTTGTGTTACTCCTTCTCATGGTTTCCCTGTTCTTAAATTTATAACTTTGCTGCTCTTGCATGCTTTCCCTGAATTTGTAGGGATGGCGCTGCACGGGCCTAAGCTGGTCGTGACCACGCGTTCTGGTCTCTGTCGAAGGTGCCTCGAAATGCCGCCTGGCTAGGATGAGGACTTCAGGAGTCACTCACTCCAGCTCTGGCCGGTGGGGTGCAGAGGGTTGTTGTATATTTCTTTCTTAGTAGACTCCACGCCGGGGGCCGGCTCAATGGCAGCTTCCGCTTGGCGGCGTGGCGCCGGGGCCGCGGAGATGGGCTTCTTTGCTCTCCCTGGTCGGCCTTCTGGGTTCTGCTCAGCTGTATTCCAGTTTTCGCAGTGTTTTTCACCCTTTTGTTGCTTTTTTCTTCTTTCAAAAAGCTGGCTCCACGACTGATTTGAATCGAGCTCACAGCGCCTCTTGAGATGTGTCTCCATCGCCATCTTCCCCAGGATTGCAGGTTTGAGGCTAGCCTTGACAACTTAGCAAGATCTTGTTTTAAAATAAAAAATAAAGAGGGCTGGGGGTATATCTCAGAGGTAGAACCACCCTGGGTTCAATCTCTAGTACTACCAAAAAAGGGGGGCAGAGAGGAAGACTACACATACATGTTCATAAAGTTTTTAAAGTATAACAGCTACTAGAGATGTATTGATCACCTGATGTTTCCTAAGCTCTCTCACCTGGTCCCGACCTCCACAGAGTCACAACTCCCTGAGATTCTTATTTTTTACTCCCAAATGTTGGCATTAAACTATGTCCTAGTTGTGCTGTTAAATTTATAAGTCGTTATTTTGATTCAGTGAAAGATTTAGGCTATGAAGCATTTTTTTAAGGATTAAAATAATGTACATTATAGCTTTAAATTTCTAGATGTATCTGGGTGCTGCTTGGTGAAATGTTGAGAAAAATTGATTACTGAGGTCCATCTGAGTCTTCTTCTGCTTCTTGGTAGCTCATCCTTCTACTTTCTCCCTTCAATTCCAGTTGCTTTCATATTTGGCTGCTCATTACAGCCAAAATACTGGGTTCCCACATAAATTTGAATTTTAGGTAAATGGCAAACTATTTTTTTAGGCTAAATGTGTTTCAAAGAGTGCATATGACATACTTCTGTGGGCTTCTTCCTTAAAACATGGTAACATAGTTTAATCATGAGAGAAATATACAAACAAGAGGAAAAAAAACACAACAAATAGTGCACAGGACACACTTGTACTAAAAATTGCCTGTTTTAAATACTTTATTTTCTTTCCTATTTATTATTATTGTTAACAAAAGGAACATGGAATTATACTGATCCCATGAAGGCATTTAAACAACCCATACACAGAACTTAAATATCACATCTTTATTTCTTCTTTCGAAGTAGTAGTTATTTTGTTGTGTTGTTTACTTTTAAGTAGAATGAATGAGTAGAAAGTACAAGATGTTTTGTTGGGTTGGGATATAATGACTGTGTTAGTTTTCTCTTGCTATGACAAAATACCTGAGAAAGTCAACTTAAAGAACAAAAGATTTCTTTTGGCTCACAGTTTCAGAGGTTTCAGTCCATGGTGGGTTGGCTCCATTGCTGTGGGCTGTGGTAAGGCAGAACATCATGGTGGAAGGGCATGGTAGAACAGAGCTGCTTATTCCATGGCAGCTGGGGAAGCAGAATTAGAAAGGGTGGAAGGAAGGGGCCAGGGACAAGATACATTCTGCCCTCAGTAACCTACTTCCTCAATGAGGCCCTACATTCTGCAGTTTCTACCATCTCCCAATAATGTCTTAAAATTATGAAGCCATCAGTGGACGGATCTCCTGTTGAGCCAGAGCCTTGTGATTCAATCACATCCCCAAAATCCATTCCTGAACTTCGCTGTAGTGGGGACCCAGCCTTCAACACAGGAGACTTCAGGAGGACAGCTCAGATTCAACCATAGCAATAAACTTGCTTAGCAAAATGAATAAAAATACTTCATTTATTTATCTGAAATTTAAGTTGAACTGGACATCCTCTATTCCTATTTACTAAACATATTGAACCTACATATATTATTTGGGCAGATTAAAAATATATTGTTATTTGGATTCCCTCCACCAAATATTTAGATTAATAGGTGTAACCTGGGGTTGGGGAGTTTTTAAGGCCCTGGGGGGGTATTCCCAGTGTGCAGTCAGGGTTGAGAATCATTGCAGGACTAGCAACATCTAATTATGTAGGCATTTTTGATTGGTGACAGCCAGAAACAAGGGCTGAGGGCCCAGCAGGTGTAAAAGATAAGCTGGTAGAAAGCCAATGAAAGTGTGTCTAATGACAAAGTGAACACTCCCAGCCTAATGGATATGGCCCTCTGAGCTCTGAGCATGAGCGATACAGTAGCAGGCGAGGCACTGCAGGACCCCACCACCATTCTTCCTTCAATGTAGTCTCACTTGATTTCTGGCACGCATTGGCATTCATCACAGACTACTTGTAGGATGCAGTTGTGCACGTGGTCAAGATTGGGGAGGTCCATACTCAATTTAGTCAGTCAGAAAATGAAGGGAGGTACTGAGGGTGGATGACACGTGCCTTTATTTCAACTGTGGCAGGCTGAATATAGGAGACTTCTGCCTTCTCTACTCTGTGTCTGCCGACTGGGTACAAGAAAGCTCCACAAGAGACTTCCATATACGACTTCCACACTGTGGTCAGTCTCGGTCCAGTTCGTATATCCAAAGCAGAACAAAGGTGGCAGCTCACTTGGGTGCAGAGTTAACAAAGTTGGCAGTCTGCTGGAGCACTGAGTTAGCCAAGGTGCCAGCTAGCCTGGGCTCAGAGTTACAGAAGGCAATATGGCTTCAAGGACATGTTTAGTTATTTTTTGTACATCAGTGTCCTTTACCAGAAGGGGGCAAGGAAGCCTAACTGTCTCCACAGATCCCCAGGGATTTCTGCACTGGTTTCCCACTGGTCCAGATTGTCAAAGATTGTGCACACCCCAGTCACCATGACTGACTCCTGGATTGGTGCTGTCCAGCCTACTTGATAGAGCTCCTGACTCCTTGGCCCCCAAAGAACACTGTGGCACTGCTGTATCCTCTTCCCACAGGTATCTATCCTGATTACCTCAGTCAATGGCCGGAGCTTCCATGCTCAGACAGGAGCCATTGCTTTCTTTGTCATTTTACACTGTCCTGGTTGTTGTCAGGACCCAGGGTGGCATCTGTGCCAGCTGGTTCTGGGTTGCTTACCTCCAGGTTCATTGCAGATGTATGGATCTGGAGCTGGGATTACCTGAGTCTGGGAGACCAATGTTGAGACTGCATGTGAACTCCACACAACAGGGGACCACCACCTTACATCTCATTGCAACACATGTGCCTGGGTCCTAGAAGGCCCAGAAGGGGAAATACTAGATATTATTCTATTTGCACTATATTATACTATGAACTAACTTCAAAGAAGAAACAAAATCATAAATGGAAAGATGTTGCGTCCTACGCAACATAGGGTAGACCAAGCAGACCTCCCACCTTCGGCTGGGCCCACTGCCCTGGGGAGTCGAGATAACCCCTCAAAAAACCGCACCAAACTGGTAGTCTAGTCAGTGACCAGGCACTGCAGGATCTCAGCTTTATTCGAACAAGCAATAGTATATATAGAAATGTCAGATAAGGAGGTGAAGCTGGGGCCGGAGCCAATGGGAGCAGATCTCGTCACCGGTTGCTGGGGCGGTGGGGGGAGGGAGGGAGGCCATTTCTTGACTCACCGATTTTCCTAGGGTGAAGGGGTCATATTTGACCAAAAAAGGTCAGAGCCTGTGTGTGCCAAATGCCACATGACATGGGGTGCCCCTACAGAAAGACAGTCCCACTAGAATCAAGGCACTGTCCTAACAGCTATGCAGCCCGGCTTCAGGGACTCAAGCTGTTGATGAGCAGATGAGCCTTAAATGGGGAAAGCCAAATAACAATACGCTAGACAAACAGTAATAACACTCTAAAGAGTGATGACATTCCGAGGAGTCCTGAGCTCTCGACCAGCTGGGTGTAACTTCAGATTTATGAGGACCTGGCTTATTCATTGGAGTAAAATTTCACAACATGTGGCTGATAAATGGCTGGGCTTGTTGATATTTTTATAGTGCCAGTTTTCTCAGAGCAAAAGTCCCTGATTTATGACAGGTTTTAAAAATAAAATCTGGAAACCATTTCCCCATTGAAACGATATAATAAATGGTGATTAAAGCATTAGAAACCTGCTTAATCCAAAATATATCTGCAGTGGACTATTTTTCTACTTTATTACCAAAATTGAGGATGGTGGGTCACAAATCGCTTGATTGCAGCCTTGGTTTTCAGTACCCAATTCTTCTTTCATTGTACCCCTGTCCCCTGTCTTAGAATCACCTTCTTTCCCATGGCAAGAGAGAGACCTTCTCTTCTCTTCTCAAGCACATGTAGGTGGTGATAATATATCTTTTATCTTTCTTTTCAATCTTTCCCTAGTGGCTAAGGTTTTTTTTTTGGTAGTACTAGAGAATGAACCCAGGGACATTTTTTAAATTTGGAAATAGAGTAGCACAAAGTTGCTGAGAGCCTTTCTAAATTGCCAAGGCTGGATTTGAACCTGCAATCCTCCTGTTTCAGCCTCCCAAGTACTGGGATTACAGGCATGGCTAAAGTTTAAGAATGAATTTTGGTTGTCCTCTCCCGACTGATGCACATCAAGTTCCATTGGACAGGTAGGCAGAGGCCAGGGTTGGGAATGGGAATTTCCAAGGGAGTTCATGGAAGGTTAGAGGCAGAGGAATGGGATCACCTCAGCAGGGCAGAGTTAATGAGATTGAAGGTGAAGAAGAAGAAGACTGGTCCATGATGGGAGACTGTAAAGGTTAATCTGGATTGTCAGCTTGACCAATTGAGAGCCAATTAGGCTTATGCTACTTCAGGTGTGTTGATGAGATGTTTGGCATGTAGAATAGCATATCAAGGGGAAGCACCATCTAAGAATATGGGCAGCACCATCTAAGAGTCTGGGAGCCGGGTGTGGTGGTGTAATCCCAGCATTTGGGAGGCTGAGACCAGAGGATCCGGGTTTGCACCCAGCCTCAGCTACCTAGTGAGGCACTCCGCAACTTAGTGAGACCTGATTTAAAAATAAAGAATAAAAAAATAGGGCTGGGGGTATAGCTCAGAGGTAGAATGCCCCTGAGTTCAATCCCCAGTACCGCAAAAAAAAAAAAAAAAAAAAAAAAAGAATGAAAGGAGGAAGAAGCATGAAGACATGTGCTGTCTTCCTGAGTGCTGGTCCATCCACTTTCGCTTGGGGTATCTGACTTCAGCCCCTTCGCTCTTATAACTGGCTCTCACCAATGATTCTCTGGGGAGTTTCCTGTCTTTTCTATCTTGGACTAGGACTGCATCATTGGTTGCTCCTATTCTGGGACTCCAGCTCTTGGACCTCTGACCAGCTGCCAGTTCTTCCAGCTCTCCAAGAGCAGTTGGCCACTTGAGAACTTTCGGCCTCTAAGTGTAAGCTGATTTGATAAGTCTCCTTTTATAATGTACATATCCTGTGAGCTCTGTTACTCTAGTGAGCCCTGGCTAATACCGCGACTAAGGAACCTCACAGACCCAATTTTAGATTAAAATAACCTGAAGAGATGTCGGTCGATGGGGGATCCTCAGCTCATTCACTCACTTCTACCCAGGAGGGAGCCACTTCCTGGGCAGCTATTCTGGACGACTGTCATTTGCATCAAAAATGGCATCCTGGGATGCTAGAATCCAGGCTCTGTTTTCTCTAGAGATCACAGCCATGACTTTCCCCCCAGAACAAAGTACCCTGCTTAAGGCCTCTCTAGAATCAGGCTGGTCAGGAGCCTCTGCCTGTGTGTAACGTAGAACTCCTGATTTCCCAAGTGCTCTATATAGCTGCTGTACCCATGGAAGGAGTCCCCCTGTCCCCTCCAGATACACCTTTACTTTTGGCGTAATTTAAAAGCTGACCCGGGTGCGGTGGCTCATTCCTGTAATCCCAGTACTTGAGAGGCTGAGACAGGAGAATTGCAGGTTTGAGGCCAGTCTCAGCAACTTAGTGAGACCCTGTTTCAAAATAAAAAATGAAATGCAATAGGGTATAGATCAGTGGTAGAGTGCCCCTTGGGTTCGACCCTCATTACCCCCTACCCCCACAGTTTGCTATTAGTTCTGACTTATTTTATATTAGACTGCACAACACAGTTCATCAATGAGTATATCAGTCTTGATTTTCTGCTAGTAGATTTTATAAACTAGAAATGAATGTTAGCTTTTCTTAACGCTCAATTTCTTCCCTAACATTTTACTTAAATGTTTTTGTTCAGGTGTAGAGTGGCAGATCCAGAAACCTAGGACACTCACGTTTGTCAATGATCTCCCCTGACCTTAAGGGAACTGTGAGCAGAGAGTTTTGTCCTGAGGAAGGGAGGAGCATGTGGTGAAAGACCACACTGTCCTCAAGGAGTGGGGACCAAGAAGGTGTGAGGCAGAGGCCAAGACAGATGCCTGTGCCAGGCAAGCTCCCACTAAGCTTCAAAGATACAAGTCCCTGGTCATTGAGCAAATCTATATGTGGCCACCTCTCCCTTCTATGCAGACAAACATGCTTAAATTACAGAATCAAAAGAGGATTCAATTTTTCCTCCAATTTTTTGGAAAAAAGATGCTGATTCTGCTCTTGCAGTGCTAGGAAATCAAAGACTGTCTATATTAAGCGTAAACATAGCCAGTACTCAAGAAAGGACAAACCTGGAGACATATCAGAAATGTTGGTCATGGAACAGCTTATCAATTAGCTACTCCTCTAAGCATTTGGCCAAATATTACAGAAAAACAGGAGGACGTAAAAGTGACTGGTGGAGGAGGAAATCTCCACTGTAATCA
Organism: Graphiurus murinus; assembly: GCA_004027655.1. Lineage (NCBI taxonomy): Eukaryota > Metazoa > Chordata > Mammalia > Rodentia > Gliridae > Graphiurus > Graphiurus murinus. Next base: position 7,750 of record PVLC010028893.1, read on the forward strand.
AATACAAACTCATGAATGACCCTTCCTTCCTTCCTTCCTTCCTTCCTTCCTTCCTTCCTTCCTTCCTTCCTTTCTTTTCTCCCTCCCTCCCTCCCTCCCCCCATCCCATTATTTTATGATACTGAGGATTGAACCCAGGGGCATTCTAACTCTGAGTTACACTCCACAACCCTTTTTATTTTCTATTTTTCTAAATTTTGAAACATGGTCTCACTAAGTTGTGAGGGTTTCGTTAAATTGCCGACACTGGCATTGAACCCATGCTTCTCTTTTCTCAGCCTCCCAAGGACTGAAATTACAGGTGTGGACCACTATACCCGGCTATGACTTTATTTATTTATTTATTTATTTATTTTGCAGTACTGGGGATTGAACTCAGGTGCACTCTACCTCCGAGCTACAACCCCAGCCCTATTTTTTATTCTTTATTTTGAAACCGAGTCTCACTAAGTTGCAGAGTGCCTCACTAGGTAGCTGAGGCTGGCTGCGAACCCGGATCCTCCGGTCTCAGCCTCCCGAATGCTGGGATTACAAGCATGCGCCACCACGCCCGGCTATGACTTTATATTTTTGAGGCATAATCTGGAGCATATCATCTTGACAAAATCTCCATTGTCCTCTAGTATTTTTAATAACAGCAGAAAAGAATGAGTTTTTCAAAGATATCTGGACACTTCCACAAGGCTGGTATGATTGACGTGGGAAATCTATAGGTCACCGACATGTTAATCATATAAAACTTCTCTTTTTATGGTAACTCTGCTAAGTACCTGCCCATATTCTCAGCCCTTATTGATCTCTCTGGTTCAAAGAATAGACCTTAAATGGCAGATTCTATAGAGAAAAATAGATAGTAAAACTCCACCTGAAAAACCTTTGGTAAATCTTCCTTTAGGTCGAAATGATAGCCAGCTGAAATAGACCTTCTCAAAATTCTGCATTTTAAGAATAAGATCTTGGCTTTTTTATTTTATGATCATAGTAAAGCTAAGAAAATGAGAGGCAAATACATAAGGAAAAAGAAGCAGGTTAAAGAACAGTTTTGCACACTGCAGTTTTTTTCCTCCTCAATTATTTTGTATCAGGAACCGTGAAGCACATATAAAAACCCACAGGAAGCTGGAAAGATTTCTCATTACCTGCCCGGAGGCAATTCACATGGTTTTTTGCAAAGCTGTTATGAACTGACAAATACAAAAGATGGATGAGATTGAAACGTACGCACGGTGGAGTGCAGAACAGAGTTAAATGACCCCTGTCAAAGGGGAGGCTGCTAGAGAGAGGCCGAACAGCTGGAGACTTTCCTTTTTGGTACCAGGGATTGAGCCCAGGGGCATTCTACCTTCAAGCTACACCCCCAGCCCCTTTTATTTTTTATTTTGAAACAGGGTCTCACTAAGTTGCTGAAAGTCTTGCTAAATTGCTGAGGCTGGCCTCGAACCTGCCTCCCATCTCAGCCTCTCAAGTACTGGGATTATAGGTGTGGGCTTCTGCACGGGCTCTGGGAGACTTTTAAATAATGCCAGTTCTGACTTTTACGTTAGTTTTTGTGGGGTTGTTTGGATATTTTCTCCATTCACTATCTGTCATGATTCTATCATTCTCATCAGCACTACTGAGTTATATTCAAGGTAAGTAGCACAGAATTTATTGCTTCACATGACGTACATTCATGAACACATCAAAGTCAATCACTAAACTGACCTTGAGAAGGAGGGAGGAGGAGGGAGTGGGGTGGGAATTGGGGAAGGGTTAAATGAGAAATGTGTATATGTATGCCTTTACCTATACCAGCCTGTACCTAACAAAGATGTGTGATTACAATGCACCAATTAAAAAAAAAAAAGAACTTATTACTTCATTAATGACAATTTAAATTAATTCTCCTTAAGAAATGTTATGATTAGATAGAGAATGATCCCCTTGAAGAGCTCATAAATTAATGTTTGGATCTGATACAATTGAGTCTTGAGGGTTGTAATCCCAGCAGTGGAGAGATCCACTGTAATGGGTTTATCTGGGTGTTGCCTGAGGGGGTGGGTCCCTAGAGGTACAGTCTTGAGGATTGTCTATGGCTCCTCCTCCCTCTCATCTCTCTCTTGCTTCCGGCCCCCATGATGTGAGGAGCACAGCTCAGGTGCTCTCCCTCTCCCCACCTCCCGCCGCCATGCCCTGAGATCCGTAGTCGCCAGCCTCACATGGACTGAACCAGAAACTGTAAGAAAATAAATATTTTTTCCTCTAAATTATGTGGTCAGTGTTTTAGATTATGGCTGCAAGAAAGTTAACAGGAACAAGAAATTAAAATAGTGCTAAGTTATGTGGTATTACTTCTTCTTCATTTAACATGAGTTTGATAGCCAAGCTACGGAAACAAACTACATGTCCATTGATAGGTGAATGGACAAAGAAAGTGTGGTTTATACCTACATCACATTTAATGACACTCAAATCATTAATTCACTAATTAATCATTAATTCACTAATTAATCATTAATCCACTAATTACTTTTCTTAGAATTCGAAAGCATCCACTGAAAAGTGTAAACTCTGACCAGCACAGTTGCACTATGCTCATCTTGGCATCAAATTATTTTAAGACACCATTTTGTCTAAATGAGTCTTTTTTGTTTAGTGTGTAGGACTGGAGTCAGCTTCGGGCCTGCCCACAGGAGTAATTCAGGAGCGCACATGAGACAGAGTGATATAGTGAGCGGAGCAGAGGCAGGAGGCAGAGCAGTGAGCTGCACAGACGCAGTGACCCAACTCTGCTCCAGCCTGGAGGAGGGCTCGGGCAAGTTCTGTCACTTATCTGAGCTTACTGGGTTCAATCCCCAATACCAAAAGCAAAAAACCAAAAAACAAATGTGTCATTTTATTTAGCCATGAACCTACTGCCGCTACTAGTCAGTATATTAAGCAAGTAACTAGTTCTGACCAATATAATTTAATCCTTTTTCAGAGTTCCCAGAGTCACTGAAGACACAGCCATCTGAGAGATTCAATCCCATTTGCACATATATTAGGCTGCTTTAAGCAATGAGAATTCTGAAGCTGCCAAGACACCAATTTCACATCTCCCTGCTGGAATTGCCTGGCGCCAGCCATTCTGCGGTAAGCCACACACTGATAGGCAATTTGGCAGACATTGCACAAACAACTTCCTTCAGTACTGTGTCCAGGGAGAGGCAAGCCAGGGCTGCTGCCTTATTTACAACATTCTTCATCTTCAGAGCTGCCAGCCTTCCTGCTGAACCAGGCAGAAGCTCACTCTTGCTCTTTCTCATGATCTGATGTTGAATACTTGTGGCATAGACAAATAGAAGGCCTTTTTTTTTTTTGGTAGGGGATTGAAGGAAGACTTAGAGGAGTCCAAGAGGAGTCCATCATGTAGTAGCTATCCCCTAAGATAATCGAAACATCAGCTCTGTGGCTGCATGATGAGGTAGGAAAGCTGGGGAAAACACTGGAATGCAACCCAGAGAGCCAGCACCCAGATGAAACCCAGAAACACCCATTTTTAGAATACAAATGTTATGAGGCAGTGATTTTCCTTGGTTCTGTCTTCCCAAAGGATAGCTTTTGCTGAGCACAGTAGTGCACACCTGTAATCCCAGTACTTGGGAGGCTGAAATAGGAGAATCACAAGTTTGAGGCCAGCCTCGGCAACTTAGTGAGACTTTGTTTTAAAATAAAAAGTAAAAAGGCTGAGAGTGAAGCTCAGAGGTAGAATATTCCTGGATTCAAACCCCTGCCCTCCCCCCACCAAAAGAAAAGAAAGGGGAAAGAAAAGCAGGCTCTGCTGTCCAGCAAAACCACAAGCTGAATAGAAAAAGAGACCCAGACACCTGAAGAGAGCAGGCATGGACAAGAACCTGAGTGCTTTCCAGTGAAAGCAGGGTAGAAGACTGGCTTACAAGCCTCAGTATTTATTTTGTTTATTTATTTATTCATTTTTTGCGGTACTGAGGATTGAACTCAGGGGCATTCTACCTCCGAGCTACACCCCCAGCCCTATTTTTTATTCTTTATTTTGAAACAGGGTCTCACTAATTTGCAGAGTGCCTCACTAGGTAGCTGAGGCTGGCCGTGAACCCGGATCCTCCGGTCTCAGCTCCCAAATGCTGGGATTACAAGCATGTGTCACCATGCCTGGAAAGCCTCAGTGTATAAACTTCCTGTGTGGGAAGATAGAAATCCCTGCAGCTCTTCTTTGTTTTGTTTTTTCTTTCTATATTTTTTTTGTGTTGTCCTTTGTGTTTCTTTCTTTCCTTTTTTTTTTTTACGGTACTGAGGATGGAACCCAGGGACATTCTACCTCCCAGCTACACCCCCAGGCCTATTTTTTTATTCTTTATTTTGAAATAGGGTCTCACTAAGTTGCAAGGGCCTCACTAGGTTCCTGAGGCTGGCCTCGAACCCGGATCCTCCTGTCTCAGCCTCCCAAGTACTGGGATTATAAGGATGCACCACTATGCCTGGCTTGTCCTTTGTGTTTCTGTTCCTTTTGTTTTCCATTCCTTTTGTGTATCCATGACCAATGACCATCTGTGCTTTATTTTTCACTGGATCAAGGAATACTCAAACCCTGAATCACTCTGGGCTCAGAAGTGAAACTGTAGCAGGGACTTGAGAGAAGACGTCAGTGGTGACAGCAGCGGCAGCTACTGGTCTGCAGAGCAGAGGAAAGAAAACGATGCTTTCAAGTGAAAATTTGAATTTTGTGGTAAGGAGTATGGTTTACTGGGAATGGGGGTGGGCCAGGTGGAAAGCTGCTACCTATTGAATCCCATTGCAGACCTGGCCAGCTCCCCCATGCCCAGAAGTTTCTGGAGAATCTGTTGACATGACCCAGGCACTGTCCACACACCTGCACCTGCCCCCAGTTCACTAATGGAGGCTCTTGGATCAAAAGGTGCAGCATAATCTGCAGGCTTCTCCAGGTGGGAGGGGTGGCCAGCAGTGCCTGTTAGAGTTATGCTCCCATCTCTGGATAAAAACAACCTGTGATATTGAGGGGGAATTCTGCTCCCCCTCAATACTCCCTCAACACTTTCTGGCAGGCAGAGTCCAGCATACAGACTCCACTAACAAGTTTAGCCATTTGGGTCAGAGCTGAGAACAAACAAGTAGTATGATTATTGTGTCCCACAAACCTCTTCATAGCAAGGAGTGGGAGAGGGGACTCTAAAATTGAAGCATTGGAAAGAAGTGGCTCTATTTTAAATACCTCAGCAAGGAGAAAGTGGAATATTTTTCTGATTGTTGTTGCATTAGCTGTTTTATGTAAAGTGTTTTGCTGTGCCTTCTCTCATTATTTATTTTGTCATAGTTTTAATCTAATTTTACGTATTTTTAAATTGACTGAATTTTTTCTTGATATTATTTTCTTCTTCTCCATTGCCATTCCCTTTTTTTGGATCCTGTCTTTTATCCTTACTTTATCTTCTGTCTTTCTTTCCTCCTTCTTCCAATATAATTTATTATTAAGTTTACTAAAATTTATGCCTAACTTTTCAGCTTATTCTATATTATTTCTCACCTACTTTTCTCATTGGTTAGTAGAACTGTAGAGATTGCTAGTAATAAGTTTTTAAATATATGTTGATATGTGGTTTGCTTGTAAGTTATGAGAAGAAGTAAGCTAGACACAGTGGCGCATGCCTGTAATTACACTACTTGAGAGGTTGAGACAAGAGGATCACAAATTTGAGGACAGCATCAGTAATTTAGTGAGACCCTGTTTCAAAATAAAAAAAATAAAAAGGGCTGGGGGTGTAGCTCAGAGGTAGGATGTCCTGAGTTCAATCCCCAGTAAAACACACACACACACACACACACACACACACACACACACACACACTCACAAGAAATAATACTTATCTCTCTATAATAGCACTGAATTACAAATGGTAATCCTCCAATTAAAAGATGTAGATCGACAGGTTGGACCTAACTATATGTTGCTTGCAAGAACCACACCTCATAGATGCAGGCACCCATAGGCTGAAAGTGAAAGGATGGAAAGGGATATTCTGTGCAAATGGAGCCTGAAAGCAAGGGGGAATATATTTGACAAAGCAGACTTCAAGCTAAAATTACTTAGAGGAGACAAAGAAGATCACTACATATCGATAAAGGAAACAATCTAGCAAAATGACATACTGATAGTAAATAATATTTATGTAATTAGGTTCCTCAAATGTTGGTGCACCTAACTTAATAAAACAAACGCTACTCAACATAAAGGATTAGCTAGGCCCTAATACAGTAATATCAGACTTCAATACCCCTTTCTCACTAATAGGTCATCTAGATATAAATTCAACAAGTTACCACAGAGTTGAAATATGCTGTGTATCAACTCAATAGATATCTACAGACAATCATCAAACCATAGCTGCAGCAACATAAACTGAGCCATTAAAAAGATGATATAGGAGTTAGGGTGAGTTAGTTGGGATTCAGTTGTAGACAGCAGGCTCCATTCTAAGAAGTTTAATTCAGAAAAGGATTTATTATAGGGAATTAAATGATTACAGATAAGTTTTTTTAAGGAATGACTCCCAAAGTCACTGCAAAATGGGACCACTGAGGAAGCTGCTGTACCTGATAAAGTTAGGAAGTTTCTAGAACCCAGAAGCTGTTTCTAGAGCTGCCAGCTCCTGAAACATACTACTTCCACCTTGATCAGGAAGCTACTTGATCTGGAAGCCACAATTAACTATATGATCAACTTCATATCCAGCCCAAGTCTTGGGTGAATGCATCTGATCAGTCAAACCTAAATAGTATCTGGCACTCTGGTTATAAGGAAATATTAAGCATGTAACATTTATCTTTCTAGATTCAGACAGAAGATGTCCTAGAAGAATTATCCATGATATCAGCCTGAAGGTTATCTCATGGAGTATACCTCATTTTATTTATTTATTTATTTATTTATTTATTTATTTATTTATTTTTGGACATTAATGCCTCTGATTTTTTAACTGAGTTTTAAACTATACACATTTAGTAGTATTTTAATTATTAGTTTTCAATACTTCTTTTTTTTTTTTTTTTTTTTGCGGTACTGGGGATTGAACTCAGGAGCATTCTACCTCCGAGCTACACCCCCAGCCCTATTTTTTATTCTTTATTTTGAAACCGGGTCTCATTAATTTGCGGAGTGCCTCACTAGGTAGCTGAGGCTGACCGCGAACCCGGATCCTCCAGTCTCAGCCTCCCAAATGCTGGGATTACAAGTGTGCGCCACCACGCCCGGCTTCAATCCTTATTTTCTATAAGACTCTTATATTCTAACCACTATAGGATACATTTTTAAAACATGTTTATCTATGGCTGCTTTTGCCCGACAATGGCTGAGTTGAGCTGTTGTATAGAGACCACATGGCTCACAAAGCCTAAAATATCTATTACCTTTCCCAGAGAGGGGATGGGGGAATGAGTGCAGCAGCTGGCGGCTGATGAGTTGAATCTTATTGCCTTGGATAGGTTATTTAACCTCGTTGTTCCTCAGATTTTTGAACTGCAAAGTGGAAATAATCAAAATAGTATACCCTTCCTGGATGGCTGTGCGTATTAAAAGGAATAAGGCATGAATAGTACTTAAAGTTCTACTCATAGGCACAATATCATTTCCATAGATTTAAAACTACATGTATGTGATGAAAAAATTGGAACATTACAGAAAGTTATAAAATTAAAATGTAAGCCGGGCATGATGGCGCATGCTTGTAATCCCAGCATTTGGGAGGCTGAGACCCGAGGATCTGGGTTCGCGGCCAGCCTCAGCTACCTAGTGAGGCACTCTGCAACTTAGTGAGACCCTGTTTCAAAATAAAGAATAAAAAATAGGGCTGGGAGTGTATCTCAGAGGTAGAATGCCCCAGGGTTCAATCCCCAGTACTGCAATAAAAAAATTAAAATGTAATTTTTTCTCATACTGCTCTTCACTGGAAACTGTTCAGTTTCTTGGGTGTTCTTTCAGAAGAAAATATACACACCCAAATAAATATGTCAATATATGTATCTATGTCCACAGCAAACAATGATATATGTAAAATATGTTTGCTTCCTTTTTTCTTTTTCTTTTTAGAAAGTAAGAAAATCCTGCACTGTTTTTTTTCTGCCTTGTATTGTTTTACACAGTGTGGACTTGGGTCCACAGTCCTGGCTGTTCCCCTTGCCAGACCTTGGAGAGGTAATATATATGTCACCCTCCCTGAGGAGTCCTTAACTGGTGGGGTTGTTGTGAAAATTTAATGAATGAGTATATATATGCTACATATGTAGAGCAGTGTCCCAGCCAGACAAGACTAAAAAATGCCAGCCCTTATTATCATTGTTAATGATATTTCTCAGCCAGGTGTGGTGGTGCACACCTACAATTCTAGGACTTGGGAGACTGAGCAGGAGGATTGCAGGTTGGAGGCCAGCCTCAGCAACCTGATGAGACCCTTAGCAACTCAGTGAAACCCTTAATATAAAAAATGAAAATAAAAATTAAATAGTGCTGGGGATGTAGCTCAGAGAGAGAATGTCTGTGTGTTCAATCCTTAGGATCACGGCTACTGCTACTATTACTACTACTACTACTACTACTACTACTACTACTATAATTCTCAAAATCAGAATATGCAGATTTTCCTCATTTTTTAAAGCCTCGTGGCTATTATATGAGTCTGGCTTAAACTAGTTCCCTAAAGATTTCCAAATGGCATTCAGTAACTTGGGCTCTGGGCTCAGATTCTGCCACAATAGATCTTGTCTGGGTCTAAGGTTCCTCCTTTGTGGATGACCTTTCAGACTTATGCTAGCGTGATGTACAGGGGTGAGGAGGGAGTGGGGTGGGGTCCAGAGGGAACAACACCAAGGGCTGTGTACGTTTTTTATATCATGTTGAACCTCATTATGATGAATAATTACAATGCACCATAAAAAATTTTTTTTTCTTGCTCTTCCATGTGCGGCAAGAGAAAGCAAGAAGGAGTCACCAGAGAATGGCTGGAGATGGCCTCCCTGGGTCCTGTTGGTGGAGGCCTCTGGTGCTGCAGGTGCTGGGTTGTGTGATCCAGGGATGTGGGAAGGTTGTGCCTAGCGAGTGGGGCTCTAGCCTGTGGGAGGTGAAAACCACTGCCCGCGACATGCATTCTCCCTCTCCTCTCCTCCCGGTGGACTGTACCCAGGAAGGGCTGGTTGGCTTACTGGACGAAGGTCCTGCATGGCTGTACACAGCAGTAGTCAGCCCAGTCTCTCTTCCTCCTATGGTTCCTCGTCCTCCCCAACTTCTCCACTTGGTCCTCACTCCTGCATCTCTTCCTCTTTGTATGACTCCTCCTCCTCCCCATCTCCTCTGCTTGGTCCTCACCCTTGCATCTCCTCCTCCTTGCATGACTTACCTTCCTCCCTGTCCCCTCTGTTTGGCTCTCACTCCTGCAGCCTGCGATTGCGCATTGCTCCAAAAAAGTTGTATAAAAGCTTTTGTCTTCAGCTCTGCTTTCTAGGAACTTTGGCTAAAATATCCTGTGTAACATTTTTTCCCTTGTTGGTATCAGAGTACATAAGTAGAGAAATGTTCTTAGAATCATTTTTGAGATGCAGCTGCTTCCTGTAATAGTTTCAGCAGTTGATCTTCAGCACCCCTTGGGTACCACTGGAATCACCAGTCCAGAATGTTCAGAATATGTTTTCATCCTTTCCTAATGCAAAATTCCTGCAGGCAACAAATGCATTCTAATCTGTTTCTCTCCCTCTCATTTCACACTACATTAATTCAGGTCAGGATTCTCTCCTGGAGGAGAAGGTATAGACTCCAAGAGACTCTAAATAAGAGGCGAATAAACCTCCAGCGACAGAGGTTATCTACTGGTAGAGCAAAAGTAATCAACATGGGAGTAGCCCAAGGGTTTTCAGCTATTTTGTTGTTGTTATTTCACAGCTGAATTTTTCATAACGTGGTCAAGGTTGTATTTTCTTCAACTTTTCTGCACAGAGGGGAAGCATTTACAAGTTGGGGTGCAGAGTGGGGGAGTGGTGATGGAGGTTACAGGAAACCACAGAAGGCTGATCCTTTGCCTCCCTAGGAGAAAAATTCTCTAAGATTTTGAATCCAGTCAGTTAGAAAAGTCATGGGCAGTACTTCTGCCTCCTTTGATCAGCTGTTATTATCTTCATGCCATTCAGGTAAAAGAGAGAACTACTGACTTATCTAGAATTTTAAAAGCACAATGAATCCTTGTGCCCAGGCGCATGAAAGCAAGAAAGCTGTAGAGAATAAATTGGTCATATTTGGAGTACATTTAATTCACTAGGAATTGGGCTGAAGACCAGGAAGAGGAGTAATATGATGCCAGTATGTGCTTTTGTTGGAAAAAATCTTATACCATTAAAAGAAAATTCTTAGCTGGTGTGGTGTTGCACACCTGTCATCCCAGTCCTTGGGAGGCTGAGACAGGAGGATCACAGGTTCGAGGACAGTCTCAGCAACTTAGTGAGGCCCTCCGCAACTTAGCAAGACCCTGTTTCAAAATAAAAAATAAAACAGTGCTGGGGAGATAACTCAGAGGTAGAATGCCATTGGGCTCAATCCCCAGTTCCGCTAGATAAGTAAATAGCTACAACTTGCTTCTCTAACCTGCAAAAGCTCACCCTGTCGTTCATCAGTGGGGAGCAGTCAGCTGAGACCCCCACTGCCATTTGTGACTTCCTGGCACCAGTGCAATAAGCCCATAAGTGACACTAGAAAAGGAACACAGCCGTCGAGGGAGGTGGTGACGATCGCTTCTCTAGTGGGAAGTGACTCTGGGGAGCCCAGAGCATCTGGCTGATGCCCATCCACGTGCCTGTGTTGTAGGAGATTCTCTTCTGAGGGTCTGACCCTGCTTCACTTGAGCTTTCTGTGGAGCATTTTGAAATGAAGTGACATCCAAGGTTCCTATGAGAGGATTCTAGCAGCACCGCTCCCCCCAGAGTTTTAGCATTGGGACTGCAGCAAAGGCTGGCATCCTTCAGGACAACTGTGCAAACACAGAAACCCTTCACGTGTGCATCCCTCTGCACCCCGTCCTTTTGAATATTCGCTAAAAGAACTTAGGAAACCACCAACAACTCAAAAACGCAGCAAAGCAAATGTAACAAAATAAAAGAAGCAGTTTCCAGCTTCTGGAAAGAAAGCCAGTGACCTCTCTCTCCTATAGCTGGCTTGACAGTGAGGAGTCGCATCTCAGCCAGATCCTCAGTAACTTAGCGAGACCCTGTTTAAAACAACAACAACAACAACAACAAACTATAAAATGGGCTGCGGTGTAGCTTGGAAATAGATGGCCCCTGTATTCAGGCCCTAGTCTCTCCCCACTTCTCTCTTTCCTTCCTCTGTCTGTCTTACACACACACACACACACTCTCTCTCTCTTTCCTTCCTCTGTCTTACACACACACACACACACACACACACACACACACACACACACACTTGTACTTTTTTCTTTTCACTCTTAACAAAATCCCCAGATCTATTTTATTTATAATTCCTTCAAAATCCTTCTGTGGCTTTCCTCTTTACTTCCTTTCCCAGGCACGGCTGATGCTCTGTGGGATGCACAGGCAGGAGGGCACTTCTTGTTCTCTCCACAGCTACCTTTCCTCTGCCCTACCTGTGGTTGGTGTCTTTAATCTCAAAGAGAAATATGAACATGCCACAGCCTTTTCTGCCCCCTCAACTTTCAAGAGGTGTCCAATCTCCCTGGAAATTAAAGTTCCTAAAGTCTTTTTTTTAAAAAAAATACTTTCATTGGTGTATCATAATTATACATCATAGTGAGTTTCAAAGTGATACATTCACACACGCACACAGCACTTGGTGCATTTCCCTCCAGAGCCCACTCCACTCCCTCCTCCCCCGCTCCATACACATTGGTGAGACTGGTAGTGAGACCTTTATGTAGGGACAGAACATTATTTGGACATTCCCTTCCTCAAACCTCTTTTTCTACTGTCTTCCTCTATCCTATTGGTGTCTCTCCTCACTTCACTAAAGTCCCTTTTGTCCTGAAGTTTTTTTTTTTTTTTTTAGTGAGCGCCTGAATTTGTTCATCTGTTCATCACTGTTTATTTTTCTGTTCTCTGACATTCTCTAGTAGAGTGTGTCCCGTCCATAAAATGTCTTAACACCAGTGATCTCTCCATTGATTATTTATACATGGCACACATTCTTTCTTCATATTCCCTTCTTCAGACCTTCAGACCTTCTGTACCTCTCAGTGACTCTCCACCAATAATAACAAAATAAAAATGTCCCTCAATATTACCAAATGGCCCCAGAGAGCAAACTTTCTCCTGGTGGAGAATGACCAGGTAATTAATGACCAAGCCAGGCGTGGTGGCGCACCCTTGTAATCCCAGTACCTGGGAGGCTGAGACAGGAGGATCACAGGTTTGTGGCCAGCCTCAGCTACTTAGAGAGGCTCTCTGCAATTTAATGCGACCTTGTTTCAAAATAAAGAATAAAAAATAGGGCTGGAGGTGTAGCTTAGAGGTAGAATGCCCCTGGGTTCAATCCCCAGTACTGCAAGACAGCACAAAACAAAATAAACCAATCCCCAGTACAAAAATAAAATAAAATAAAATAAAAATAAATAAATTTTATACATCTTTTTGGCTGATGTCTTTATATTTTGAGAATCAAAAATAAAACCAAGAAGCTTTTAAACCATAATTTTTTTTTTTAATTTTTTAGCATGGAATTTTATACATTTCTTGGGTACAACAGGGTTAATTACACATTTTTGTTGGGTACAAACTAGTACAGGTAAAGACATCCATGCACATATTTCTCATTAACCCTTCCCCAATTCCCACCCACCCTCCCCCTATCTCCTGGTCAGTTTAGTGATTGACTTTGATGTGATCTT
>PVLC010028894.1:0-20762 GCA_004027655.1 Graphiurus murinus
TCTGTTGAGATTCTTGATAGTTTCCTTTGCTCTGCAGAAGCTCTTCAGTTTAATGCAATCCCATATATGAGCTTTTGATTGACCGAGTGCTATTGACTAAGTGAAGAGGTTGAAAACCACTGATATGGATAGGGAGTTACCAATTTAAAGCCAGAATTTCAGTCCAGCAAACTCATTTGGTAAATGACTGTATCTGCTGAGGTTTAAGGTCATGTGAGTCGTGATGGCAGAGTTAATGGGGTCCCGAGAGGCTGGCCTCCTCCCATGTGCTGAATGCATACGCTGACAGACCTCTGCTTTTGTCCACAGCCATTTGCCGGCATTCCTGTGGGGACGGATTCTGTTCAAGGCCAAATATGTGCACCTGTCCATCTGGTCAGATATCTCCTTCCTGTGGCTCCAGATCCAGTGAGTCTAACATGTCATTATATATCATACTATTTGATGTGGTTATCCCCTATTTTCTCCTAAATTTGCTTTTGGCTTTTCTCTTTGCCTGCAATACATTCTTTCACTAGAACATCTGCCTTCTGCTCTGCGCAAAATACTTGGAGAGGCTTCTCCCAATCTGGCTTCTCATTTACCTTCTTTACTCTTTTTTTTTTTAATCCTTCTTTACTCTTTATAGGAAAACTACCTAAGGGGAAGATGGATAATATAAAGATTATGGCTTTCTCTCTAGGTATCACCTTATTCATCTTTGTGTCTCCACACCATAAAAGGTGCTCCATGAAATGATTGCTTAATGACTATATTTGGCTTAAGAAAATTAGACATTTTTCCTTGTGGTACTGAAATATGAATCCGATTAAAAACTTGTTTAAAACTCAAAACCCCTGCCTTTGCAAGGAGAAAATATAAGAAGTCATTTCTAGAGATGATTCATCACAAAACACAAAGGTATTTTTCCTTTCTGAATGTAGACAGCTGGTGCTATGATCATTATTCTATGATGCCAAATGAATATCCACAATTCTAAAGAACTTTTGCTTTCTTCTTCTATTTTTTTTATCCTTTAAGTGTGGTGCCTGCAGTAGTTAATGAGGAAAATGTGGGGGTTGGAAAGGAGGTGAGTCACCATAGACAGTTCCTCAATACAAAGGCAAAAAACCCTTAGGATCCTTTTCCATTTCCAATTTCTGGTGAGAAAATGCATATTGTTTATAGTGTGTTCTGTTTCTGACAAGGTTTTAAGAAAAAAAAAGTTCTGGACTAAGTATATTCTCTCTTGTCTTTTGCAAGCAGAGACTTCAGTGTGTCGAGATCCATTACCTGTTAAGAGTCCTAACATTTAAATGTGGCTCTCATAAGCCAGTTAACAGGCTATAGCTACTTGTGTGTGCAGCAAACCCTTGCAGTGTCCACTCACCTCCTCTGTGAACACAGGTCAAGATGGTGGGTTCACCTAAGAGTCTTGTAAAATTTTACTGTCCAGGGATGATGCCAGGTCTACACACTGGGCAAGCTGGGAGTGCTGGAGAGTTAGTGGACCTAGAAGCAAGTTTTAACCAGTGACAAGTGGGGAGTTGTTGAACAAGTATCTCAGCTTCCTTGGCTCTCAGTTTGGATAACTATGAAGGTTGTTCTACATGGTCTCCTGAAGTTCACTACTAGGACTGAGCTGCTGTTGCTCATGGTGGTAGTCAACTTGAAAATGCACTTTATTAGCTTCTCTCTAACCCCACTCATCTATCAGTGTTTCCTGGAATTACTTCCAAAACGAACTACTTCCATTGAAGTTATTGTCTCTGAATCTGCTTCTGGAAGAACCCAAGCAAAAACAGCCTGATATGAAGTATAGCCACTTGTAGATTGGGATGACCCCCGGCCCCTGCATGGGATGGGGACTCCTGCTTATTGCACTACATGCAGCTTATAACTACTTGGTCTGAATGTGCATTCTCTAAGCAACCAGCAGGTTCATTCTCTGCTTCAAGTGGACCTGAACTGGAGGAATAGAAAGAGAAAGAATTAGTCATCTAACAGCAATTCCAGGAACATTCTGGAAATTTCTGACACTATAAGGAAGACCTCCAGCTGCCACTGAGGAGTGACAGTCTCAGGGTTGGGGAAGTAATGTAGATAACAAGTTGGAAATAGAGCAAATCCCTCAGATTAGTTCTTGAGCCAACTAACACTGCACTCTTCTGTGAGAAGAAAACATAGCCCAATGGCAAAACTGCATATCCAGTTAGAAGGGTCTTCAATAATAATGTGAATTGCTTATGACTTCTTGGTTGAATAAAAATCATGAAATGTGAAGACAGGATGTTATTAAGATCAGAGGAAAAAACGATGGTCCTGATATACTTCCAGGTAGCCATGGAGTGGAAGGATAGTTGAAAGGTCTTGATTCTAGATTTAGGCTAGAGACTTAAGTCTAAAGCTTGTGAAATGGTGCTTTATGAAGAAGTTTGGATCTCATCTATGGTACCTGGATATTGGACAAAGTCTCCAAGTAGCTTGTAGATGAGAGCAGTATGAGAAGGAGGACCTGATTTCACCAGGATCTTTGAGATATTTGGAGCCTTTAAAATTGTTGACTTGGACTCCTCCTGAACTAATATCTACACTGTTTGCAAAATTAAAGATGGCACAGTGTTTAAAATGAGAGTAGCTGAAGATGGTCAGAGTTCCTTTCTGATATTTTGGAGTGATGTTCTAGGGAACAGCTGGCCATTTTCCAGCACTTCCTATTGATGGTGTGGTACATAAAAAACATAGACAGAGCACTTGATAACCTTCCGGCTAATAGAAGGATAACTTCAATTTAGTGAAATTCTTGCATTAATTATTTGTCATTCTACTAAAAGGGGTCAATTTAGATCATTTCACAATTTTTCCTAAGAAAAGGTTTATACTTGTATAGGATGGGGTGAAGGAGGTCTGGCAATTTGTGGACTTCTGAAGGCCTTAGTGTTCCCATCTGAAAATGAAAAGAATGAAAGGAGGACTGTTATTTCAGGTAGTTCTGACTTGAGTGTCCTGTGCCTCTGAGGATAGACAGTAATA
Source organism: Graphiurus murinus (assembly GCA_004027655.1). Classification (NCBI taxonomy): domain Eukaryota; kingdom Metazoa; phylum Chordata; class Mammalia; order Rodentia; family Gliridae; genus Graphiurus; species Graphiurus murinus. The sequence continues at coordinate 3,013 of PVLC010028894.1, forward strand.
CTGAGAGGATGCACTTCCAGAAGGACCAAATGATCAGCTAGCAATTCTCTTGGATGCCAAGATGTGGCTTCTATGAGACTTGGTGCAACTCTTGTCACCAGCCATCGAGGTACCAGGGCAAAATAAAGATTAGATAGACAAGGTTTGAGCAGTGGTTTTTTTCTAGACTTTGTTTCTAGGTCTATTTAGGACTCTACACTGTCCATCTCTGAAGCTAGAGATGGATCCTGAGCAATCCTGCTTCTCATAAAGGCCTATCATAGGCCTTTAGGATTCTTAGGATTAGGTTCGATTCCTTTAATTCTAGAAATAAGAGGGCTTATACCTCTATTTTTTACTCTATCAAAGTAACTCTTTTTCAGACATATTTCTTAGGTCTGTGGTGGGATGTTTGATAGTATTATAGGGAGGGTAATATGTCATATGCAAAGGGCTAGTGTTAAAGGCAGGAAGTTTTTTCATAAGAGATGTATTGACCCATGAATTCACTCCAACTGTTGTTAAAGATGTATGTACAAACACATATTAGCTTGTAATCCTGCAATTAACAAACTTTGTAACTTTATATTTTGTCCTAGTCCATTCAGGGCTGCTCTTACAAAATACCTTAGACTGAATAACTTACAAACGATTGAAATTTATTTCTTACAATTCTAGAAGTTGGGAAGTCCAAGATCGAGCATGAGCAAATTACATGTCTGATGAGGGCCTGTTCTGCATAGATGTCACCTTCTGTGTGTCTTCATATAACAGAAGGCAAACAAGCCCCCTGGGACCTCTTTTATGAGGACACTAATCCCATTCATGAAGATTTTGCCTTTATGACCTAATTATCTCCGAAAGCCCCACTGAGTAATATACTATCACATAGGGGATTAGGTTTCAACAGATAAATTTTGAAGAGGCTTACATTCAGAGGATTACATATATATAATTGCATATAATATATTATTGTAAAATTTATTTCCTATATTTCATATTTTAGAATTTAGAAGTCATTTTTTTCTGCTCATCCTGTTTTTCTTTAAAAATTTTTTAAAAGAATTTTTAAATTTAAATTTCATATTTTGAGATGGTTGTATACTCACAGTTGTTAAGTGGAAGCCACATACCTGTAATCCCAATACTTGGGAGGCTGACACAGAAGGATCACAGGTTTGAGGGTAGCTTCAGCAACCTAGTGAGACCCTTAGCAACTTAGCAAGACTCTGTTTCAAAATTAAAAAAAAAAATTAAAAAGGTGTTGGGGGTATAGTTAGGAGGCAGAACACCCTGGGTTCATTCCCCAGTAATAACCTAAGTAATAACCTTTATCCAGTTTTCCCCACAGTAAAATCTTACAAAATTACAGTATGTATTGCAAGCAGGATATTGACATTGAAAGAGACAAGACACAGAACACTTCCATCACCGCAAAGATCCCTCATATTACCCTTTTATAGTCATGTTCCTACTCCCCCTCTGCCCTCCTTAATCCTGACAACCACTAATCTCTTCTCCATGTCTATAATTTTGTCATTTAAGGAATGTTATATAAATGGAATCACATAGTATACAACCTTCTGGTATTGGCTTTGTTCACTCAGCATAATTCTCTGGAGCCTTTTCTAGGTTGTTGAATGTATCAGCAGAGTGCTGCCTTTGTTGCTAAGTAGTAGTAGATGCTAGGGATGTGCCAGTGTGTTTAGCCATTCACCTACTGAAGTGTGCCTGGCTTGTGGTTTCCAGGTTAAAGTTGCTATTCAGATAAAGCCCCTATGAACATTTGTGTGCAAATTCTTATGTGAACACAGTCATAATTTTTCCTGGGATAAAAGCCCAGAAATCCAATTCTGAGTTGTATGGTAGTTGCATGCTTAGTTTTTTAAGAACGGTCAAACTATTTTGGAGTAGCTGTACCATTTTACATTCTCACCAGTAGTCTACAAATGACCTAGTTTCTCTGCTTTCTCACCAGTTTGTGGTGGTGTCACTATTTCTAATTTTGAATATTATCATAAATTTTAGCTGTGTAATGATATCTCATTGTGGTTTTAATTTATATTTCTCTAACTACTAATGATGTTGAATATCTTTTCTTGTGCTTACTTGCATATCTTTTTCACTAAAATGTCTCTTCATATCTTTTGTTTAGATTTTTATATAATGTGCTTTTATTGCTACATTATAGCCTCACATCATAATGTAAATCATGTTGACAAGGACATACATGCTCACAGCACTTGGTGCCCTCCACCTCCCCATTTCCCCCTTCCCAATACAGAGTACTGAGATTGAAGGTATAATCACTTATGTACACATAGTCGACAGTAGTATTTCTATTAATGAACCTCAGTCTTCCACTTCCCTTTCCCTTAGACCTCTGGGTCCACTGAGGTTTCTCCTCCATTATCTGGAGTCTGTCTGGTATCCCAATTACTCCCTAGCTTGCACATATTAGAGAAAACATATGCCCCTTCATTTTCTCTGACTGGCTCATCTCTCTTAACATAAGGTTCTCAAGTCCTTCCATTTTCTTGCAGATGACATAATTTTGTTCTTTTTTATTGCTGAGTAGAATTCCATGGTGTGTATTTCCCATAATTTTGTAATCCATTCATGTGTTGGTGGAAACCTAGGTTGGTTCCATAATTTGGCTGTTATGAATTGTGCTGTTATGAACACGGGTATGCATATATTACTGTAGTTCTCTGATTTCAACCACTTTGGAAAGATACCCAGGAGTGTTATAGCTGGATCATATGGTGAATACATTCTCAGCTTTCTGAGGAATCTCCACACTCAATTCCATAGCGGCTGAACTAGTTTACAATCCCACCAACAGCGTAGAAGAGTTCCAATTTCCTCACATTCTCGCCAACATTTATTATTATTTGACTTTTTGATGATTGTCATTCTGATTTGGGTTAGATGGAATCTAAGTGTAGTTTTGATTTGCATTGTCTAGATTTTAATTGAATTATTAATTTTCTATAGAGTTTTTAGAGCTAGTTATTTATTCTAATACTAGCTTTTTGTCAAATATGTGATTTGTGAACATTTTCTTCTACTCTGTAGCTTGCTTTTTTCTATTTCTTTTATTTCCTTTTTGTTACTGGAGGTTGAGCCCAGGGACATTCTACCTCTGAGCTACACCCCCAACCTTTAGCTACAACCTCAACTCTTTTTATTTTTTTATTTTATAACAGGGTCTCATCAAATTGCTGAGAGTCTTGTTAAATTGCTGAGGCTGACCTTGTATCTGTGATCCTTCTGTCTCAGCCTCCTAAGTACTAGGATTATGGGTGTGCACCACCACACTCACATTTTTTTCTTATTTCTATGGCATCTCTCACAGAGAAGACTTTTTAGATTGATGAAGTCTAGTGTATCAATTTTTCCTTTATTGGGTAATGCTTTTGGTGTCCAGTCTAAGAATTCTCTGCTTGATCCTTGTTCCTGCAGATTTTCTCCAACATATTTTTCTAAATATTTTATAGTTTTACACTTAATGTCTCTGATTCATGTTGAGATCGTTTTTGCACAAGGTGTGAGGTGGAGGCCTAGGTTCAGTTTTTACTTATGGATGTTCAACTACTCCAGCACTATATGTTTCTGAGAACAAATGCATTCATACCTTGAATTATGCTATGTTTGGATCTTAAATGTCCTGCAAAGTCCCACGTGTTGGAGGTTTGGTTCCAAGGGAGGAGCCATTGTGAGGTGGTGAAAACTTGCTGAGGTGAGGCCTAGTGGGAGGTCTTTCAGTTGTTGGAGCACCCTGGAAGGCAGTGGTGGGACCCTAGTCCCTTCCTCATTCTCTTTTGCTTCTGGTGACAGGGTGAGCGGTTTTGCCCCACCACATATCCCTGCCATGATGTACTGCCTCGCCACAGGCACAGAACAATAAAGGTCATCAATCATGGACTGCAACCTCTAAACCTGTGAGCCCAAATAAACTTCTTTTTCTAAGTTGATTATCCCAGGTATTCATTATGGTGATGGAAAGCTGACTAACACAAATCACTTTGGCATCTGTGTCAAAAATCAGTGTGTCTATTTTTGTGTCTCTGTCTCTAGATTCTCTACTTCATTCCTTTTGCCTAGGTGTCTGTCTCTTCTCTAATACTATAAAGTCTTCATTACTGAAGCTATATGATAAAACTTGGGATTTGCTAGACTAATTCCCACCTTAGTCTTCTTTTACAAAATCACCTTAGCATCTCTTCTCTAATTCCTTTGCCTTTCCATAAAAAGCTTAAATCTTGTCTGTGTCTACAAAATCTTTTAGGAATTATGTTAAACCTATATTTGGAGAATATTGACATCTTGTGTAACACTTTTATGGGCTTATTCAAAGTCTATAACTTTTGGTTGACTTCAGTAAGAATTTGGAATGCTTATATTTTAAACACAAATCTGAGCCCTCAGAATGTAAGAAGGCTAAGGAACCATTTTAGACCATGTATTAGCAAGTTGGAGGGAATGTGGTACAAGCATGTGCTAAAAGTGTGCGGGTCCTTGAGGAAGGGCAGGTGGTGCTGTAGCTTAGTCTGGAAGATTTAATTCTTAAAAAAGTCTTTCAAGAAACTATGGGATTTATATGGGCAGGGAAGAGAGGAGTGCATGGAATGTACTTAGACTTGTCCTTAGAAATGGAGGGATTCTTTGCTTTCTGGATGGCCCTCTGTAGAAGCATCTTTATCAGTGATGTCATTTAATTTGTCCTTCTCTGGACTCTTTCCAGTTCAGCTAGGTTTTTATTTTTTGAGACGCTTTAGTGACGTTGCTCCTCCAAGTTGTGGGTGTTTAGGCACCACCGACATTTGTGCACTTTAAGGGAAATGTCATTGCTGTTATCTCTCCAAATGAACATTGTTTTTATCCTGCAGTAGCTTTGACTGCCTCATGGATTGTTGTCTCAGGTGTAAGGAATTGGTCTGGCTGTTTCATTTGCCTGTCTATGCTTTTCTTAGTGCTGGAATTAAAACACATACTCACCTTACACACAGATGCTTATTTGCATATTGCCCTAGTGTTCGCTCTGCCGCTTGTGCTGCCCAGAGGATGGCCAGTCTTTGGAACCATTCCAGATCTGGTGTATGTCAAAAAGGCATTGCTGAGGTATTTAGCCCTGTGTCTTCATTCCTGTAGCATACCTGTGCCATTCCTTCTGGAATGACTTTAAGAATGAATTTGGGCTGTGTTATAATCTAAAGAAAGTTTTTTTTCTGCTCTCCTGCTGCCAATGGAAGGCCAGTATTTGTTGAGTGACTGAAATGGCTGACTGGTATCTGAAATGAACATATAATTAATTTGGGATCTTTTATAGATGCAGGCAGCCAGGTGTGGTAGTACACACCTATAATCCCAGTACTTGGGAGGCTGAGACAGGAGGATCACAGGTTTGAAACCTCAGCAATGTAGTGACACTTTCAGCAACCTAGCAAGACCCTGTTTCAAAATAAAAAATGAAAAAAAAAAGATAGCTAAGTGTGATACACACTTGTAATCCCAGTACTTGGGAGTCTGAGACAGGAGGATTGCAGGTTCAAGGCCAGCCTTAGCAACTTAACAAGGCCCTCTGCAGCTTAGTGAGGCCCTGTTTCAAAATTTAAAAAAAAATAGGAAAATAGGGCTGAGGGTATAGCTCAGAGATAGAAGGCAACACACACACACACACACACACACACACACACACGGATGCGGGCAAAAGATAACATTTTCTGTTATTTCTAGGATATTGGGCCTTTTGTGAAACCTTTGAGGCTGTCTGCCCATCCTCAGGGGATGTCCTCATTGGGTTAACTGCATGTGGCAGCCTAAGTGTACCCACTGACACTTAAACTCCACTTGTATTTTCAGTTTCTGGTAAAATCTTAACACAGATTGAGCTTACTAAGGTATTTTGGTGTGGGGTATTTGCCACATCCAACAAAGGCTATGTAGCATCCTTATGGGTGTAAGTGGAGCCCCTATATTTTAGTTGGCTTTTTCTAGAGACACAGAACCTGCTCTGCTAATTAGGAAACATCTGGAATTCTTGTTCAAATATGAGTAAATTTAGAATTGCATCAGTGGCAGGATTCAATCCAAATTAAAACCAATCTGTGTAGATATTCTCTTTAAACCATTTCCTGCTTGGGTAGTGAAGCTGTGTGTTCAGTCCTGAGCAATCACCCTCACCTTTAAAGAAATGCTCCCCCTCAAAGCTCTCCTTAAAGCTCTAAGACTCACAAAGTATGTGAAGTTTCTTGTGGCAAGATGTCTGTGGCAAGGCAGGTGGGGAAGACCTTCTCATCTGTTGGTGAGCTTGCTTCCCTTCCAGGAATTCATGGGTCATTGGTTTGTGTGGGCCACTGGACTAAACGCCCTTACTGTTTTACAAGCCTGACAAAGTAGTTTTATTTTTTAAAGTAGAAAGAATATCATGTGCTGGCAAAGGTTCACCTGAAAGAGTAAAAGAATATATTAAAAGCCTATCAAGAGAGGTTTTTATTAGATTGCATTTCAATGTAAACTTAATCATTCTTCCTGGGAAGAATTCATTCTGATTTTCAACTTGAACAAATAATGTAAAGTCACTATTTAAACTACTATTGTTGTTTTTTTTTTCTTAATCTCAAAGTAGCTAAATGACTTTGTTGCTCATGTGGGAATGGAAATTAGTTCTTGGCATGAACTGCTTTAATTGAAATCAGTTTGTGGGCTGAGTTCCTATGCTGCTTGACAGATGACATCATTTCCTGTGCTTTTCCCAATCCTCTGCTGTTTTTCTAAGATAGGATGAAGCTAAGTATAACTTTGAATTTTAAAGCAACTATACACCTTTTCCTGACCTATTTAGAATGTTATCCAAAACTTTCACTAAATCATTTTCCCCCTTGTATCCTTATAGATAACTTTTTAGCTAAAAAGCATTTTGGCTGAGATATTCTAATGGAATCATAGGAGTCTAAAATAACAGTTTGAATTGGTTTCCTGACTTGCTTGACTTTTATAACAATGCTCCAACAAAGGAGTTATTTCTGCTTTAATATATGGAGAAAAAAAGATAAAAATATTTTTAATAGCAACCTACATAGGTCTGTGTAAATACTTAGAACACAACGAGTAATTTAGTCTCAGTTTGGTCTTTGAGAGCCGAATTGCGACTGTGGCTTTTGATATTAAAATAGGGTGGCATGAATTAAGTAAATAGAAGTTAACTTAGCACTGTTTCCTATAGCATCTACATACAGGGAAGGTACTACTCTAGGCATTTTAGGGGATGTAATTAATAATCACACCATTTCTCACTCACAAGAAGCTTTTGGACAAATGGGTTGAGTAAAGGAGAAATAATGAAGTAGCATATATATTTCTGAAGAGAACTGTAAAGTAATCCTAGCAGAAAGAGGTATAGGGGAAATAATGACATAGCATATATATTTCAGAAGAGAACTGTAAAGCAATCCTAGAGGAAAGAAGGCTCCTATCAGTTTGGGGAGGGAAGAAAGAACTGAGATCAGAAAAGAACAAGGGAAGGATGATACATTTGCAAAGTTTCTTGGAGAAAGGTGAGATTTCAGTATTTGGTGGGAATTGCATGTTGAGGACAAGGCACAGAGCTTAGAGAGGTGATCCCACAAAGAGGCTAGCACAGTGCGCCTGGCATCTTGCATGGTGCAGAGTAAGGAATAAATGCTTGATATGAAGATTAGACTGAGTCACAGGACATCTTAAGAGTGTGTAAAGGAGCCATGAAAGGCGCAGGGGCCATGATGATGAGGGCACTCAATGCTGAGATGGAGGGAGTTCTTACTTCAGTAGGGATAGCCTTTGATGGTGCTTCAATAAGTGTGTGAAATGTTCTTGAAAAGACATACCACCTTTAACTTGGCTTAATGTTTTTGTATCTAGGAAAGCCTGGTAAGTATTGGGTTTTCCACATTTCTTTCCCCATTGTCAGGTTGGGATTTGTATAGCTCCTTATAAAATAGGCCTTTCTCCTGTAGTCAAGTAGCCACCTTTTGGTAAGCACTGAGAACCCCTCTGCCCCCAAGGGATGCCAAAGAGGGCAGCTGCTGGGAGGAGTCTTCCGTGAGAGGATTTGGCCCTTGAGCTCCAGGAAGACTGAGCATAAGAATAAGCATGGCAGCTAATTTCAGCTCTTGCACAGAAAGAAGGAATTCTCTTCTTCTAATGTAAAAAAATTGAGGTTCCCCCCCCCCCCCGGGAATTTACTGGAAGACAGGACAGAATAAGCCAAACTTCTAACACCCAATTCTGGCCTCCATGTCTAGAGATGTGTCAACAAGCATTCATGGTTAATTCGATCAGAGCTTTATTCTTTTCCAAAGAAGAGAGCTGTGGCTTCTAGAGGATGAGGGAATAGCCTGGGGCTTTGAAAGTGCTCTCGGCCAGGTATGGCAGTATATATCTATAATCTCAGTACTTGGGAGGCTGAGACAAGAGGATCACAGATTTAAGAGCAGCCTTAACAAAATAATGAGACCTGTTTCAAAAACAGGTCTTGGAGCTAGAATGCCCCTGGGTTCAATCCTAAGTAACTAACAGAAACACACACACGCACGCACGCACGCACGCACGCACGCACACACCTATCAGCATGCCTGAATTACCTGCATACACTCGCACTGCTGCTGCTCTGTCTCACAGTGAAGCCTTCTGGCCATTTTTAAGACTCTGGCTTCTTCTAGTGCCTCATGGTCTTAGGTCTAAAGCTGTCCACCCTATAATCTTTCTACCACCCTGAGCCCTGAAATGTACACTTCTTTAAGTGAAAATGTGATGAAGAGTGGATTTCAAACATTCAGGATCTCATCGAGTTTAAGATTACAGTTTAAACAAGCAGCCTTCTTCCAGCCCAGCCGTCCTCCCATGATGAGGCAGTCTTGTTATTAAAGCCTTTCTAGGTATTTTCTTTTTTCTCTTTTCTGCATCCAAAATTTCCTTTAGCAAAATCATGTGGACTTTATTACTCTGACTGTTTCTCTGGCCGCCTACCTGGAACTCTAAAACTTTTCACAGGAAAATTATTACCAATGTAATTTTGTCTTGTACAATTACTCAGAGCACTACTTTCTTGTTGGTATAAATTACAGAAATGACATCGAGTGGCAAGTGCTGCTAAATTAGGGAAGCCGTTTAGCACAATTCAGTGCCAAGGAAGCCATTGCTTGTGTTGTAAATGATTTTATACATGCAAATAACATGTTTAGCCCTGTCAATTAGGTCATTTCTGCATAAATATATGAATCATAACAAATCATTTTACTTTCTCTTCAAATAAGTACAGATCAACTCCTGTGAATGGTTGTAATCTATGCACTTAAATTGCAAAACTGAGTTAGTTTTTCTCTTTTTCCTTTTCAAGTACAACACTGTAATATCCGTTGCATGAATGGAGGGAGCTGTAGTGATGATCACTGTCTATGCCAGAAAGGATACATAGGAACTCACTGTGGACAACGTAAGTGAACCACACTCACAAGTCTCCTAGATGTTAACCTGCTTGTGGATGCATAGAATAATAAGTGCTGATGGGTTTTCTTTGGTTGTCTGGGACATGGTATTCTTATAGACATCTAATAATCCTTACCCATGAATACATCACTTACCCACATTTCCACTCTGAATGTTGATAATAAGTTATGACTCATACTGTTAATGCTTATCACATGATGTTCAGTATATTGGTTCATTCACCACCATTTATTGAGTCCATTCTTTACCAGTCCCTGTTCTTTGGGGAAGATAAAAATTCCCTTTTAAAAGCTATACTTTTACTACTCTAAGATGAAGTATATATCATATATATATGCTTTATAGAAATTTTTGAAAAGTTCAAAAATATGAAAAATAAATAATCTCTAATCTCATTTCCTGGATGCTACTTTCTAGACTTTTAATACATATTTGGTACATGTAATTTTATTGCATATATGTAACTTTTCATACTACCTTTCCACTTAATATTTTATTAGAAATATATTCATTATTAAACATTTCAAAATACATTTTAATGGTTGCACATAACTCCATTGTATGTACATTTTACTGTTGACTTAGTATCTTTAAAGATGTGTGTTATTTATGTTGTTCTCAAATTTTGCCATTATATATATTTGCTATGATGAAAATTACTATTGTAAATAAACTCAAATTTATATAATGCCCTCGTAAGCATCCCTGCATTGCAGTTTGGTAAGTATATTGACTGAGTTTTGTGCAGCTCAGGATGAAGAGAGGCAGGGAAACCTGCCCAGCGTGGGAAACACTTTGGGTCAATTTTTGAGGGCTGGTTAGGAGTTCACCTGTCAGGCAATAGGGTATGGTCTTTTTAGGCATATGGCACTGCATGGGCCAAAGCACTGGAACAGGACATAGCATAGAACATGGGACCTTGCAGGTGCTTTGGTGTTGCTAGAGATTAAATGTGGACAGAAGTGAACAGAAGGGTAATAAGGTCAGATAGGAAGTCACGGACCAGGTTTTGATGTCTTTGTCCATGCACTGTTTCTTTTGAAGTTCAGCCTGGAAAGGGTAGTAAGAGAACAATAAACAACAATAACCTACACCTACTGAGTTACTTACTCTCTGCTTACTATGTGTTACACCAAGTTTTAAACTCTTCATAAGTATGAACTCACTATAACAACGACTATGAGTTAGAAGCCATTAACTGCCTTCTAATGGCAAGGAAACGGGGGCACAGAGATTTCAGTAATTTCTCTCATGACATCCAGATGGCAACTGGAAGATTTGGGATCAGAACCCAAGAGGTCTGACTCCACAGCAAGTTTAATGCTGCGAGATACTGGCCCTCTACACTTCACTTTACAATGAGAAAGATCACTGTGACCATAGTGTGCAGGTTCTGATAGAGGGGAAGAAACGGGAAGCAGAAAGACCAGTCCAAAGTAAGGTTCTGGCTTTGGACTTGGCGAGGTGGGAATGGACTCAGGGGCATTTGGAGGGAGAATCAGGAGGAACTGCTGACTGGGCATCTCTCTTGCTCTATTTTGTGCTCCCTAGGGAGTTTAGCCCAAACCCAGCACACAATAAGTGATCAATTAATACTTGCAAAATTAGAAAAACTTTCTAAACTTTAGCTTCCTTGTCAGTAAGATGGCTTAAGCAATCTCAAAATTCCTTTATTTCTCCCTGACTGTAAACAAAGAAGCAAAGCAGAACAACCAGTGATCATAAATCTCTCTAGTTTTTATGATGAGAAATAGATTCCAGTCTTAATTTTTGGCATTAAGAAGTTCTGTCAGCACAGGTCCTCTGATGCCAAGTGGATGCCAAGACAGTATTAGACGTAGAAGATTTGTTAGGGAGAAGGCCCATGGAGAATGGAAGGGAGGGGAAGCAGGATCACAAGGGGGTGGCTTTCAGGCCACAATACTGTCTAACCTCTGTTCAAAAGAGAGAGAAGGAAGGACGATTGTACAGGAGTTTCAGACTGAAGTGCTGCTCGAACAGAGAATTGGCCAGACTGACTGGGAGCTGAGAGCAAAAATTGCCCACCAGAGAATCTCTTGGTTAGCTGAAGTGGCTGGGCCCTAGTGTCCTGCTGTGTATGTAGCTAGAATGTAGCAGCAGATCTGAAGGTGCAGCAGCTGGAAGCAGCTGCCAGCTCAGCTCCTTGTGGTAGGTTCTCCAGAAGGGAGAGCTGAGTGGCTCAACTCCAGGATTGTGGCAGGCATAAAAGCAAATGTATGGGGAATGTATGAAGGAGAATTGAATTTAAATGGAGGTATAGGGAAATATCATGGAGGAGTGAGGTAGAGCTGGGCTTGGAAGAGAGGGCCTTCTGCCATGATGAGGATGCCTACAATGAAGTCATGCATGCAGAAGCTATGGGAAATTGTACAGAGAGGAGATGTTCAAAGCATAAGCTTTCAGCTATTGCTTAAATGCCTTTTAACTAGAAATCTAAAATGTGTGGGGCGTGGTGGCGCACGCTTGTAATCCCAGCATTCGGGAGGCTGAGACCGGAGGATCCGGGTTCGCAGCCAGCCTCAGCTACCTAGTGAGGCACTCAGCTACTTAGTGAGACTCGGTTTCAAAATAAAGAATAAAAAATAGGGCTGGGGGTGTAGCTCGGAGGTAGAATGCCCCTGAGTTCAATCCCCAGTACCGCAAAAAAAAAAAAAAAAAAAAAGAAATCTAAAATGTCTCTCTCTCCAGCATCTCTCCGCCAATCTCACCAACAGTTCCATAGATTCTGTTATAACACTCAATTGGGTCTTCATTTTGGTGCTTAAATTATTGAATGTCAGTATTAAAATGTGTTGTCATTTGCAGTCAGTCATGTGATTTAACATGCTACATTTCTATAAGGATGATATTGGGGGGAGCATGCTTCTCTTTGTAGGAGCTCTCTTCAAATTAAACATAAATTATAAGTAAATGAGTCAACTTGCGAAAATGCAGTTCTCATCCAGTGAAGTCTCTTACAAACCAACACTTAGATGTGACCCCAAAGCATTGCTCAGGTGTTACACGTGATGCATCCCTCAGGATTAACACAGGGCCAAAATCAGGCAGTTTTACCTGAGAGTTGCCTCAGAGACATCTAAAGATTTGTAACTGTAGGGTAGCATTTCAAAGTGATTATTTAGGTTTGCTATTGTTGTCCTTCCAGGGGACCTCAGTGTTTCTTCACTAGCACATACTCTCAGGTAAAGCTTCTCAGTTCTCTCCTTATCTTACAGCTGTCTGTGAAAGTGGCTGTCTCAACGGAGGGCGATGTGTGGCCCCAAATCGATGTGCATGCACTTACGGCTTTACTGGACCACAGTGTGAAAGAGGTAATGGTTTTTAAATTCATTTGCATATAGGCATTCTGGTGACTAACCTATCATTGATTTGTATAGGCACTGGATTTGCGCAGCTACTTTATGAATTTTGCTGAGCCTTGGGGGATTCTGAGCTGTTTGAGGGAGTTCCCCAGGATGACAGGACATAGGCCCTGTCTAGCATGTTACTGGTCCATTTCTGCTGTGGAATGGAGTACTCAAGGGTACGCATCTACATAAGCACCAGCTGGCATTGAGATCAAGTGAGAGGAATTTTCCATAAGGATAAAGATTGAGTTCTGCATTATCCTAGTAAATTAGAGAAATGGTTCCAACAAAACAAACATGTGGAAAGGGAAAAGTTTAGAAAGAGAAACATACCTGAGAAGCTATTGCACCTGTGGGAGTTAGAAGCTCAGTGCCTACAATTTGCCGTAGAAGCACGGAGTGTCTGCTGGGAAACTGTTTCCACACATGTGGAATATGTGGAATATTCAACATCACTGTAGCCCATTGAGGTGTGTACAATCATCCTCACTTCTGCATATGCAAAGACCAAGGTTCAGATAATAAATAATAACAAACAATAAAAAGATATTGTTTAATGTGGGTTTTCTATTTTCAAGCTTAGTGCTCACTGTGGCTCCTAATTAAAAGAATAATTTTATCTGATTTGTCTACCTATAAATGAATATGTGATGTTGAGATATACATAGATGTGCAGTATTCTTAATTTTTCCCCGTAAATTGGGGCTTTATTAATAATCATTGTATCTCTACATAATCATTTTCTTATCATTCCTCGTTTTACAGAGAAGGTTTAAAAGACAATTGAAAAATACTCAAGAAATTTTTAAATAGCAATTATCACTTTTATCCAGAGTTGTATAAAGATCTTCTAAGATGGAAGGTAAATATTAAGTAGCAGACATTCAATATATGTCATTTAAAACACATAGCTGAGAAAAACAAAGAGCAGAAGGTGGTATGTGAAGAAATGTTTATTTTTTCTTTTTATTTGTACAAGTTCACCTAAATTCAGTTATTTTCTAATAAAGCAACAGTATGTATTTTGGCAAGTGACTAGATCAATGACTGTTTTGACTGGATAAATTACATTGAATTTCTATTAATAAAACCACTGTGAGGTATTGCTGGGTGATGTATAATGGGCTTGGCATCCTTTTGGTGGTCTTCCTTAAACTGTATGAACAACTTGTGTACATGTATTTTTATTGACTTGGAGCTAATATACATCCAATGGTATTTTGAGTAACAGAGATAATTATTTCTAATAGGTAGTATCATTCTGTGGCCTTATTAGTTACTCAATGAAGATGTTGTAGGAGATTAAAATGTGACTTGAGAAGTGGTGTGTGAAGATAATTTCTCAGATAGTAATGCTGAATTTTATTTGCTTTGGAAAAAATCAATAATAAAATCAAGTTAGAGCATTTTACTTGTAACAAAGTTTTGAACAGTTTTCCATAAAGATTATTAATCCTTATATTTCAGGTATTGATGATAATATAGTCTGATGTAAAGAAGGCACAATATTGAACAATCCCACAGTTATTTCTTCAAAGCTTTGATCTCTGCCCAAGCTTAAGAAATGCTCTGAATGGGCTAAGTTACTAAAGTACTAGTCAACAGTAGCATATTACTCAGGGGTTTCTCCATGTTTGGTGGTGTCTTATCTGCTCTCTTTGAGGGAGAAAGGCCATCTTGAAATCTGCACGGAAGTGTTAATGTTGGCCCCATAGACTTTTCACAGTGGGATTATGTAAGTCAAACTCATCCCTAAATGGCAGCGTTTCAGGCATTTGCTGAGGTAGAGAAAGGGACCAGGAGGTAGGAGCTCTTCAATCTTCATCCTGCACTTGTTCCATCTGTGAATCCAGCTCCAGCCCTTGGTGGGAGCAGGGAGACAAGAGAGTCATTCCCTCATCACGTGGAAGAGGGACATCCTTTTTATTCCAGAATTATATTTCTATTTATTGAGTCTTCAGATTTTTTTTTTTGCTTTTACGGAAGTTATCTGCTTACCTATTTAAAGAATTAGAGACAATATATCCTCTGATCAGATGTATGGTTGTGCTTTCTAGAGTACTGAATAAATATGTGGACCCAAGTCAGGGCAAAGCCACCCCAAGGCACAGGGGACCATTGCTCAGGGTGGGTTAACTATCCAGGCTGGCTACATTTTGTTTTTATTCAGATGTGGCTTTATATTTTAAAAAAAAAAAAAAAAACTTCCAGGAAGCTTTTACTATTTTCTTTTCTTCCTTCCAGAAGGGTGAGCTCCATGCTCCAGCTACCTTCTCCCTAGCTATCTCCACACATCTCTTTTCTATAGCACTTACCACACTGTATTGACACTGCAGATTTCCATTTTCCCATCCAGAGTGTAAGCTCTCTGGGAGGAACTGTGGTTTCATCATCTTTTAAATTCCCACACCGCCCTTAGCGCCTGATGCATGGTAAGTGACGGATAGGTGCGGAGCTGGATTCATCCATAACTTCAGAAGACCTGTAAATACAGTGATCATCTGTGGATAAGGATCTCCTGGGAATGCTGTTTGCCTGCTTGTGACCAGTTCTGGACATCATCCCTGGTGTCATGCTGAGCCCAGCAGATCACAGTATGAATGCCTAATTGAATTCAGTTCCATCTTTCATAAGTATATCTCTCAGAGCCACAATAGTGTCATTTTTCAGTTGGTAAAGAAACACAAAGGATGTGTGTTTTGATCAAAACCAAGAGAAACAAAAACGAAAATATCCAACCATGATGTAATACCTATGGAAAGGAAGACTTCGAATGTTTCAGGTGCTTCTCAGGATGAGCATCTTCATCCCTAAGAGATCATGGAGTCTTTATACATCCGTAACTATTTCAGGGACCCATTACAAGTGTGAAATCCCCCTTGGAAGTGATCCTGCAGGATTGGATCACTTAGTGCCAGTAAGTGAAAATAATCCATGAGTATAGCTTTTTGGTTTTTGATGGGTATCTGTGCTTGAAATTTGAATCACAACAGTCCTTCAGACAATCAGGTTAGGAAGCAAATTTGTCTCCTTGCAGCCTTTATCCACTAAAATGGATCTGCTTAAATACGTTGGTTAGTCAGCCTCATTGGGCAGGTAGGGACAGTCTATTGCACCATTGTCCATCTCTCTGTGCTCACAGGAAGAAAAGTAAAAACCTATAGCTAGTTTTTCCTGCAATGCTTACTTTAAAAATGTGCATAGGAATAACATTAGATACATTCTCCAGTTGGTCACAGTCCCCAGCACTCCCTGTTGTCACATAGCTCACTCACTTCATTGGCCCCTGCAGGCACTAAAGTTTGTCACTTCTTGCTGCATTCTCTATCAACAATGATATCTCTTTATGTTTTCTTGGGAGCGCCCAAGATTTTTCATTTTTTCTTTCTCATTTTTTCCTGTAAATTTATATTTAGGTTTTTCTTGTTGTTGCCCATCTCCTTTGCCCTTTCTCCTTTGGCCTTCAGCATCCAGTAGAACTTACCATCACCTTATCTCAGTGGTACAGCATGTTAGCATTCATTATCAGCATACTGAAATGAGGTCAGCGCCTGTTTTTGCAATGACAACATGAGTGAATTGTGTGTTGCTATAGTTACTTCCAACAAAAGACCACATGGAATCACACTTTCTCTTGCCATCTTGTTTCAGAATGCAGACTATTAAAAATCTTGTTTAATGCTCTTGCCTTAAACACAGTGAATCATGTGAGTGGACTTTTTAAGGTTGTGAAAAAATAAGAGAAGGAGGGAGGGAGGGAGGGAGGGAGGGAGAGAGAGAGAGAGAGAGAGAGAGAGAGAGAGAGAGAGAGAGAGAGAGAGAGAGAGAGGATACTGCTGGGGATAGAACTGAGTTTGGAGTTGAGGGTGTGTGTCATGATGAATAGGCATGGGAAGAAGAGAAACAAAGGAAAGGCACTGAGAAAACATGAAGAGGAGCAAGGGAACCTGGTGAGCACTGTGCCAGAGAAACCTTGGGCAAGGAGTTCAAGACACAGCTTGGCAGTCATTAGACTCATCAAAGGCTCCAGAAAGAATGAGAATCACAGAGGCTCTTAGGTATAATAACAGCTGACGTCTATGAAATATTTACAGTGTCCTGGGTGATGTGCTAAGCATTTTACTTTTTTTTTCAAAAACATTATGAAAAAATTCCTATGGAGTCCCATTTTACAGAGGAATAAACAGAGGTAAAGAGAGATCAAATAGCTTGTACAAGGAGAGATAGCTTGTAAGTAGAGAAATCAAAGTCTATACCTGGCCAGTGTGGCTCCTAAGCCTGTAGACAGAACCAGTATGTACTTCACTGAGAAGAGGTCATACTAACCGTAGATAGGTCTCCAAAGAATGGTAAAAAGAAAACTAGAATAATGAATTTTAGGGTAGCAGGAATGGACTTTTAAAAAAAAGTGACATTTGAGAAATTTGGTGGAATGAGGGTATGGTTTAGTGGTAGAGACCTTGCAGAGAGGGAGAGGAGAGGGAGGGAGGAGGGGAGAGGAGGGATGGAGGGAGGGAGAGGTAGAGAGAGAAATGAGAGAGAGGAGAGGAGAGGAGAGGAGAGGAGAGGAGAGGAGAGGAGAGGAGAGAGTATTTGGTTAGGTAGGTAGTTTTCCTCCCTAATACAGTTTATCTCCATTGCTTTTAAATAATTTTAAAAACCAAAGGAAAAGAGTCTTGAGAATTGCTTGGGTGTGTGTCTAATGTAGGGTTCTAGAATGCTTCTCTACTTGATTTTGATGATCCAAAGGTATCAATCCACTCGTGGAAAGAGTGATTCCTGTCTGTTTACAGAACATGTAAATGGGCCCCAAAGGACTGAATTACCTTGCCTAAACATAGACATCTGACAGGAATGTTGTTGTTTTAGCAGTTACTATGGCAAGCTGTAGAGTGTTCCTACAGTATTACAGCT
>PVLC010028895.1:0-20654 GCA_004027655.1 Graphiurus murinus
AAGCTACACCCCCAGTCACCCCCCCCCTTTTAAAAAAATATGGTCTCTGTAGGTTGTAGAGAGTTTTGTTAAATTGCTGAGGCTGGTCTTAAACCTGAGATCCTCCTGTCTCAGCCTCTCAAGTACTGGGATTACAGGCATGTGCCATCATACCTGGCTCTTACTATATATTTTTCTTTTACAGATAATTAAGAAGACCATCTGAGAGGTTAAGCAACTTGCTGAATATTGAACAGCTCTTCATAGACCAGCACCTAGGTGGCTAAAACATCAGTAGGGCATCTTCCAAGATGAAAGAACTTATATAAATACAAAGAGAAACTCCTTGAGTTCATGGAGAATGAACATTTCTTCATCATTTGTGTGCTATGTCAGTCAGCCTTCTATCACTGTGACAAAACACCTGAGATAACACCTTATAAAGGGAAAGGTTTCTTTTGGCTCACAGTTTTGGAGGTTTCAGTCCATTGTCAGTTGGCCCTGTTGCTTTTGACCCTGTGGTGAGGCAGTACCTCATGGTGGGGTCCTATGGCAGAGCAAAGTAGAAAACAGGAAAAAGAGGAGGGAGCAGGGCCCAGCATTCTCTGCAAGGGCATGCTTCCAATACTTACTTCCTCTCACTAGGCTCCAGATCCCAAAGTTTCTGCCACTCCCTAGTAGCACTACAGGCTAGAAACCAAGCCTTTTACATGAGGGCCTTTGGGGAATACTTATACAAACTATAGCGTGTACATTTTTGGATATTAGGAACACATGCCCCCCATTTACATGTCTTTTATGAAATTTTAACAATTTGGTAAGAAATCCTTTTTTTACACATTTCCATAATCCCCTGACCTCTTATATAGTTAAATGTGAGCATTATTTAACCTCTACTCGCAGCTCTGCTTGCTATCAGGACCATCCATACAGTAATTCTTAGAGGCCCCAAGTGCTGAGGTGAGCACTTGTTTTCTCCTTTGGGTTTCTCTGGAGCTGACCTCACTGCTGCTGCCCCACACTCTGCTCCCTCTGAAGCCCTTGGCCAGAGGCTTCCCTCTCTGCTCTTTGCTTTTATCTTTGCTTCTTTCCTCTTCACTTCAGCGTATCTCAGCTTTCCCAGGGAGCACATTGCATGGTCTCCTAAGAGCTCAGAGCTGCGGTTTGCTTAGTGCCAGATGCTTTGAGAGAGAACTCCACTTTCAAGGTCCTGTCTAGCCCTCATCACAGCCCTAGGGATGCCTTCTGTTTCCAGCAAAAGCACTGAGGCACGGGAATGTAGCCTATATTCTGCATCCTTACTGCCTCTGCGTGTGGAGCTGGGATTTGAACTCTCATCTGTCTGATGCTAATTCTGTTTCCTCAGGTGCAGGTGCAGTCCTGCTGCCTGTAATAACAGGGTCTGGGAACAGAGCCTGCCCTGAGCCTTCCTCGTGATAAATCAAGATGTAAATTTTTATCTGTACTGCTTCTCAGTCATTTCCATTATGGCAGCAATAAACAAGAGGGGTGTTCCTCAGGTGGCACTAAACTCCTGCATACTAGTAAGGGCCAGGGGTTCTTGAGAAACAGGGAGCTAAGACTGAGCTTTTCATTTCCCCATACTTGCTTT
The DNA here is from genome assembly GCA_004027655.1 of Graphiurus murinus. Lineage (NCBI taxonomy): Eukaryota > Metazoa > Chordata > Mammalia > Rodentia > Gliridae > Graphiurus > Graphiurus murinus. The sequence goes on from PVLC010028895.1 coordinate 1,592, forward strand.
GTGGCTTGGAGATCATTCCAGTACCTAGCTCATTGTGCTGCAGGAGTAAATGCATTCAGTGTTATAAAGAATAATAGTAGTAGCAGTCACAGTAATCATAAAGATAATGATGGCAGCTTGCTGCATGTCCAGTGCAGCTCTGAGCCCTTTCTACACATTTACTCCCTCTGCCTCACATTGACCCTCTTGGGTGAGAGCTATAATTTTTCCTTCTTGTGGGTTCAGGAAACTAAGGCACAATGAGGTCAAGCGGCTTGCCCCAGAGCTCATGTCTAGGAAGTGTAGAATAGCCGTACAGGTCAAGTGGTCTTGCTTTAGCTCAGGCTCGTAGCCACCCAGGGCCACTTGTTCCCTCTCCCTCCCCTCCTTCACCTTCATGCTTTGTCTGACTCAAATTCTTGTGGCTGCCTTCTCCCGCCTCCATCCCTTTGCTCTCTCCTCTGCCCTTCTTTCGACTTCCTCCTCTCCCCTCTTCCTTCCAGTTCCCAGATGGCCTCTGTGTCTACAGCTTGGGTCGCTGTGAGGCTGACTCCAGGTAGTGGAGCCCTTGCTGTTCTGCTGCTAGCTATTTCTTGTCCCTTTCCACCTGAGCACCACCCGCCCCGAAGTCATGTCTGGTCCTGAGTTATAGTCTGCTGCAAGGAGTGTGTTGTTACCTTGCCACCAATTAAGCCCATGTATCATAATTGTACATTTTCTCCGTTGAAAGCCAAATGATGAGGCTAATAGGGTTCATGCTGAGAACAGATGTTCTTACTCCTGCCCAGATGCTGTATATGGCAAGGATCCGCTGGTGCTCGGTGTCAGCGAGACACTTTTGTACTTTCATCTGAAGTGTTTCTGGTTGAAGGGTTCTCAGGAAAGGCTGAAAAATCATGCTGTCCTTACATCAAAAACTGGGCACCAGTCCTGAGGGGTGTGAAGTAGCCATCCTTGGCACTTTATAATCCATCTGCTTCATGAGGACATAATCCCATTCCTATTTGAAAACTGCCTTTGTTTGCATTTTATAATTAAGCATTCAGATTTTTGCTTTTCTGGTGGTTTCTGTCTCAAGCAAATGTGGCAGCTAACAATTCTTCTATTTTCTGCTTTATTTCCTCATCTCTCTCTACTTAGAATTTGTGAAAGACTCTCCCACCCCTGATTAAGAGCCTTAAAGAGCTGGTCATGGTGGCACATGCCTGTAATCCCAGTACTTGGGAGGCTGAGACAGGAGGATCGCAGGTTCAAAGCCAGCCTCAGCAACTTAGCGAGACCGTGTTTCAAAATAAAAAATAAAAATTAGGGCTGGGAGTGTGACTTGAAGTAAAATGCCCCTGGGTTCAACCCCCAGTAACACACACACACACACACACACACACACACACACACACACACCCTTAAAATACTATGACCATATCCCTCATTCATTCAGAATTTTGAGTGCCATCTATATACAAGGGTTTCCACTTTTATGGAGCCTACTTTCTGGTTAAGGAAGATAGGTAATAAACAAATACTATGAAGAAATGAAACTTGCTGATGGGGAGAGGGTGTCTAAGGAAGTAGCAGTTAGGCTGAGATCAGGGAAGAACATTCTAGAAAGAGGGACTGGCAAGTGCAAAGGTCCCAAGCAGGGAGGAGTTAGGATCGTAGAGGCTCAGGACAAAGGGTAGTTGAGACTGGGTGTGATAAGCATAATTAGGAGAGGAATCAGGAGGTCAGAGAGATGGGCAAGGGCCACACCTTGTAAGACTCTCAGGCCTCTTTTCCCTCTCTGTGAATAATTTTTTAAAGTCAGTTGGCAAAGGATGATCTAACTAAAAATATTTTTCTATGAGTTGATTTTGAGTTCTGGTATCCTTCCTGGACCACTAGGCAGGTAGTTTGCTCTGGCTTCTCCTTCACCGGCCCTTGTTCTTTGCCCTAAGGGCTATGATGGAGAAGGAGGACAATTGCGGTTGATTCATATGCGTTACCCAGATAGATTTCCTTCAATCAAGCCTCTAAACTGTAGTTCGACTGGGGCTTAACCATAGTCAGGATTTCAAAGCATCATGCAAAGGCATCATAAGTGGGCTCCAGTTAACAATATGTTGTCTTGAAAAAGAGACTCAGATCTTGCAGATTGTAAGACATTCTCACATTGCAACACATATGTGAGAAATATGAAATATGTGCATTTCAGGTGCTTGTTGAAGTCAGGGACGTATGCTATGTGGTGACTTGTGACAACTCTTGACATCTTCTGCTCCAGCAGAGCTGGTCCTCCTCCTCCAACCTACTCAAAGTGGGAAGAGTCTGGGATTACATCATGGAGTGTTCAGAGAGCATCTGTGGCCTCAGAAAACGGAATGGTTAATGATTTACCTTGTATTTTCAAACAACATCCAGCTTGAGTATCACACTATTAGGTAAGGTTTTTCTGCATAAAGAAGCACTTCTTTGTATTTATTAGAAATACACCAAGCTTATAAATACACTGCTTGATTTCTCCACTCTTAAATATGGTGGTTCAGGTGGAGAAAAGATGGTAAGAGGGAAGTACGAGTAGGTAAATGCTTTAAGTATAAAGTACCCTAGTGTATAGATTCCCTGGCTTCATAGACCGGCTGGAGGCCTGAACTTTGGGTGAGAGGGAAGGGATTCTCTTCTTGGTAGCACAAAAGTTAACAAGTTGTTTGAAATTTTAGAAACTGCCATTTTTTATAGGTAAAAACAGTCAGATATGGTAACGTAGTAGTTATAATTAAGCAAGTAGTAGGGCATTGAATGTTCTCATTAGGACTTAGATCTGCAAAGAATTACAATGGTGTTCTCATTTCCTTTCAAAGCCTCATTTCTCACTTAGTAGCAAGAAAGACCATGAAGGAGGGCGAACATGTTTAAATTTCCCTATTAAATGTAATTCTGTTTCTCTGATTTCAAATGGCCGCTTTCAAGTTAACTTAGTTTATTTTGGGAAACTTGTCTTTGAGGATTTCTTCTGCTTTTCTCCTTCTGTTCATCTGCTAGTGCCTGGGTCTAGGGGAAGCTTATGCAGCATGGTAGTGGTGAGGATGGAGTCCTCCAGACTCTTTTTTTTGGCGGTATTGGGGATTGAACTCAGGGGCATTCTACCTCCAAGCTACACCCCCAGCCCTATTTTTTATTCTTTATTTTGAAACAGGGTCTCACTAAATTGCGGAATGCCTCACTAGGTAGCTGAGGCTGGCCTAGAACCCGGATCCTCTGGTTTCAGCCTCCCAAATGCTGGGATTACAAGTGTGCGCCACCACGCCTGGAGTCCTCTAGGGAAGTTAACTTTGCCCTTCCTGAGGACAATCAGCTGGGAAAATACAATAGGGCATTTCAGAAGCAGTATCCTAGATGTCCACAAGGGGAGAATCACATTGTACGTATTCTTGGATTTGAGCTTCCTAAAAACTTAAACAATAAGCTAATTTTACAGATGATCCAATTCAGGCATAAACATGAAGGGATCTGCCTCCAATCAGTATCCTAGAACTGAGATTTAGACCCTGTCAGATTACAAAATGAAGACTTCCTTCCAGACACAATCATCATATGCCTAAACTCCCACTAATACACCTCTTACATATGCCATATGTATCATAGTATAATTTTTATGGGACCACTTTATAATCCTACAATTTTGAAAGCACAACTCCAAGGGAGAAAGTAATCTCATCTTTGGGGAACTTATGGAATATTTCAACTCATAAGGCTTCATTCCTCAGTCTTATCATCGCTCATCAAATGGGAAGCTTTGTTCCTCTCCCCCTCAGAAAGACTCCTTTGATCATGTGGGTTTTTGTGGACCATCGGGTCAGTGGTAGACAGATAGGGACTGGCAGAGCTGGAGCCCCACCAAATCAGTTTGCCCACATTCTGCCTTCTCCACCCAGCTGAACCAAACCTGGCGCTGTGTCGCATTCTGCTCCCACGGTCAGTGTTGACTCTGTGGCTGGCTGGCTGAGAGAAGCCCCAGGGCAGACAGAAGTGTCTGGCAATTTGAACCAGGGAGCACTGTTTTTGAGTTGGAGAGATGGTGAACACTGAACTCAAGAGGCAGGTCAGAAGAGCTCCAGACATGCTCGGCAAACATTGGCAGCTCCTCTGAGCAGCTGATTCTAGCTGTGAGCTGGGCACAAAAAAGGACTATTTGTCACATGTTGGGTGCCCAGCTGGGACTTCCCTATCAGGCAGGGAGGACTGCCCCTTTTACCATGAAAGGCAGTGCCCAAGACATAGGCTCAGCTCTTGCATCTCACTGTGCCAGGCTGTCTGCCCTGGGAATGACCTTGGGGAACCAGGTCCCTGGGTGCCTCATGAGCATTTATTTAAGGCACAGGTGCCATGATTGTTTCAGGAACAGAAGAGATTCAGCAGGACATGCAAGGCTGGGGATTCATACCTGCATATCGTGGGGCAATGTTTGGGTTGGCTTCTGAAGAGTGGGTAAGAGTTTGCCTGATAAAAAATGGAAGAAGGTATTCCAAAAAACAGGAAGGAGCAGAGGCACAGATGTAAGAGAGTAGAAGTGTGTGGAGTATGTGAGTTCTAGGGGACACTTTGTTGTGGGGTGATAGCTCATTACTTATGTGTTCTTCAGAGATAGTATTCCCTACCCCTAAAAGTACTTTTTAGCACTATCATGATGACAAGTGTCTGCAACCCTTTTTTTGGTCCTTACTGCCTCCCAGCCTGTTTTGGATGCTCACGTGCCTTATATTTGCATAAAACTTATTGTACATTTTCTCATAGACCTTAAGTCATCTTTACATCACTTACAATACCTTATGCAATGTAAATGCTGTGCAAACAGTTGTTATATTGTATTGTTTAGAGCCAGGAATGGTGGCCCACGTTTGTAATCCTAGTACTTGGGAGGCTGAGACAGGAGGATTGCAGGTTTGTGGCCAGCCTCAGCAATTTGTGAGGCTGTCCACAACTTAATGAGACCTTGTTTCAAAATTTAAAAATAAGGTTGAGGGTATAGCTCAGAGGTAGAATGCCCCTGAGTTCTATCCCCAGTACCGCAAAAAAAAAAAAAAAAAAAAAAAAGATTAGTTGCTAGAAAAAGTCTATACATATTCAGTACAGACACAATTTTTAAACAGTATTTTAATTCACCATTGAACTGTGGATACAGAATCCATTGCTACAAAGGGCTAACTGTATGTTTAAATATTTATTACAAAAGTATATCATGAATATTCACTTATTCAGTCCACTGACCAAGTCTCTCCACTGTGAGTCTCTCCATGTACCAAACACTGTTTCAGGCAGCAGCATTATAGCAGTGATTGAAACAGATACACATCTCTGCCCTCATAGAGTTTCCATTTTTATGGGAGGAGACATATCATAAAGAAGATGCATGAATAAAATACATGGAATAAAATACATATCTAAAGAAGAAAGTAAAGTTGGGAAGAGAGATAGGGAAGTAGGTGGTAGTTTTAATTTTAATAATGTCCAGAGAAGTTGAAATTGGGGTCAAGTCCTGAGAGAGGAGGCAGCAGGGCTCAAGGCAGAGAAGCAGCAATAAGTGAGCAAATCCATATGTGGGCAGTCAAAATTTAGAGTGTGGAAGCACAGACAATAAAAAGTAGATGTTCTAGCCGGGCGTGGTGGCGCACGCTTGTAATCCCAGCATTCGGGAGGCTGAGACCGGAGGATCGAGGCCAGCCTCAGCTACCTAGTGTGGCACTCTGCAACTTAGCGAGACCCAGTTTCAAAATAAAAAAATAAAAAATAGGGCTGGGGGTATAGCTTGGAGGTAGAATGCCCCTGAGTTCAATCCCCAGTACCGCAAAAAAAAAAAAAAAAAAAAAAAAAAAAAGTAGATGTTCTTACTTTCTCAACTGAGGTCCCTCCCTCCCCAAGGGCAAACAGTGCAACAGGTGACTGTATCTCCCTCCCGGCCATATTTAAACATTTTTTTCTTTTTTTAAGAAACTAAGTACCACTAATTAAATTGTCTAATAGAATATGTTTTTCCCCACTTTACATTATTGCATACAATTCTGTACAAATATGAACATGTTCTGTTAATTTTCATAGCTCTATAGTATTCTGTGAGATGTAGGCACTATCTTTTGCCTAACCCTTCCCCTGTTTGTGGACCTTCCAGTTGTTTTTCACAATAATGAAAAAATGTAGCACTAAACATCCTTGATCCTCTTTGTGTGCAAAAGAGCATATGACTATAGAATGGGTTCCTTATCTAAAACTTTCACAAGAAGTTATTTCCCTCAATTAAAGGCTTTTAAATGAGTTCCAGTATGTTTAGGTGCCATTTTGCCAAAACCATAAATTCTTTTAATAAAAAATTCGAGGAAAGCTCCTCTAGAATTCTCTATTTTCCTGCCTTTTGCCATATGCCTAAATAAATAAATAAATTTACAAACAATTTTCTTGCCAGCAGCTGCTTTTGGCATAACCGGAAACTGAACATCTCAGTGGGGAAGTCAGGAGAGTCTGCTCTAAATTGCATAATTTGGCAGACTTTTCTACTACGGTAGTCATGTTTTTGCAAGATTAAATGAATTTTCTAAAGGTCAGCTCTCCATTCAGAGTTTCATGAAACAAAACCATGACAGCATGGCTGCCTCTCCCCATTGAATCCTTCCCATCTCCCCCATAGTTCAGGGCTCTGTGGAGATCATTGCACAGGTCCTTGGAGTATTGTCTTTGATGTTGTAGGCCTGTTCTTTCTTTATTCCCTCTTGCCCTTAAACCCTTCCCTCTTATGAACAAGGTACTTCAGAGATGATAATAGAAGGCTGAATGTGTTTCTGTGTGCGTGCGTGCATGTGTGCGTGCGTGTGTGCAGGGACCATGAACATGTGTTCCATTTTGTCTCATGCAGTAATAGTAATCAATAGTAGGGGATATTGTCGAGTCCTTAGGTGGTTCTAAGTCTCATCTTTTTATTCCATTTCCATAACAACCCTACAAAGTAGAAATGATCCTCCGCATTTTACATGTAAGAAAATTTGGAATTAGAAAATACCATCCTAAAGGACACAAAATTAAAGGATGGCAGATCTGCGATTGGAAGCCAGGCCTTTTGGACTCTGAGTTCAACAGTCTTGACCATCATGCACACTGCCTCATTTCTGTCTGAGCTGTTGTCTGAGAGCATTTCACATTGAAGGGGCTTGTTCTTTATTACTCCTGTGGTACAAGTCAAAGACACCACTGCAGGCCAGTCTTGGGGCTCAGAGAAGTATGTTAAAGCTGTTTGTGATGATGCTGGTGATATCTGACTTATCTTCCAAGAGAAACCTACTATGTGGCATAAAGGAGAAAAATGATTTAAAATCAGATATCTGAGTTAGAGTAACAACTCTGTTACTTAATGGACAGTATGACATTTCTCTGTTTCTTAACTTGGAAAATAGTGACCATAATAACTCCTTTATAGTCTGTTGTGAGGTGAGACGGGAGATAATATGTGTGTAGTGTCTGATGAAGATAGTCACTCACTGAAGGACACTTTTATTATTACCTACTCTTCCAAGGGAAACACAAATAAAGTTCCATGGGAAGATGCTGGGCGTGGTGGCGCACGCTTGTAATCCCAGCATTCGGGAGGCTGAGACCGGAGGATCCGGGTTCGCAGCCAGCCTCAGCTACCTAGTGAGGCACTCCGAAACTTAGTGAGACTCGGTTTCAAAATAAAGAATAAAAAATAGGACTGGGGGTGTAGCTCGGAGGTAGAATGCCCCTGAGTTCAATCCCTAGTACTGAAAAAAAAAAAAAAAAAAAAAAAAGTTCCATGGGAAGAAGCAGCATGAGCTTGAGTTCCTTGTTGAAGAAATGCAAAAGGTTCTGAGAAGTCGGAAGAGGTAAACCTTGAAAACATTATACCTTTGTGAAAGAAGCCAATCACAAAAGACCACATATTGGATGATTATATTTTTATGGGATATCTAGAATAGACAAATCTCTACAGAAAGTAGTTCTGCCTATGGCTAGGAAGTTTAAGGAATATGGGGAGTGACCACTAATAGGGATAGAGGTTTTGTTGGAGGGTGTGTGATTAGAATATTAGAATAGTAATTGTAGCTATGGTTGCACAACTCTGTGAACTAAAATCATCGAATCATAGGCTTTTTAAGAAAGCGAACTGTAAGGATACTGGAATTATATCTCAGTTTCTATTAAAAATAAGCTTCTGGTATATGTTTAGGTAAAAGAATTTGAGAAATGCCATAGTCTACCAAGTTAGATTATATATTGAATGAATTTCTAAAAGAAAATGTACTGACTCTTTCTTAGTGAAGTAATTAGAAGAAAATATTAAAAAAATGGATACAATGTTTAAGAAAAAACTCAAAGGCAAAAAAAAAAAAAAAATCCAGGAAAAGAAGCCAGAGGGAAAAGAGTAGAGAGCCGGGAATGAGATTTCCTCTAAGTCCACTTTGACCTGATGGCGGTCAGCAGAGCATGTGGCTTTGCTGTTTGTTTCAAAGCCAATGGATCTACTGTGATTCAGCCACACACTCCTATGAGGACTCCATGAAGAAGCAACATGACCTTGCCCCAAGGACCACAAAGATGTGTGCCCATCTGTGAGCTGAGGGAAATTGAAAACAATTTAGTGTTTGTAGAATCAAACCATCATGCCCACATCTCAGTTAATGAACTTATCTGGGTCTAGCTCTATGTATGTGATTCTTAGCAGGTATAAGACCTGTAAATATATAAAAAGATGCACAAGCCACTTGGCCATAAAAGTGGTGACTCTTGTCTTTGAAAAATGAAAAAAATCTATAAAAGTGCCTGGCTGGTGTTAGGACCTTAAGAGATGTTTGTGGAAACATTTGCTGTTGGAATGAACCCAGCCATGAAAAAAAGATTTTTGTCTCCATGACTCTTATGTAGTTAGTGAACTCAGCAGAAAAATATAGTCTAACTGATTTTTATGACATAATAATAACTTTCATCCTTTGTGGTGCCTTACAGTTCCTAGAACACTCTGAGATCAATGGACTATCTAATTTTTGAACAGCACTATGGAGACATAGAATGCTAGAGAGCGGATGTAGAGATCGTGAGTGGTTTTCGAGGCCACGTAGCTAGGACAGGAGACTAGACACAAGTCTAGTTCTCTTCCCAGGATGCACGAGCTGAAGTTTCTTGGCTTTAGCCAGTCAACTTAAAATTTTCAACTTTACATGGGATTATGCTGATGCTCTCCAGCACCGAAGAATCTGCGATAGGTGAGTGGTCTACTCAACCTCTCCCAACATATTGGGGAATGTCCAGGCCCCAAGATTGAGGAGCTTCACTCTTCTAACCTCTAGGCAGGCCCACCCTAGCAGATGAGCACTTCTCCTTTACGTAAAGCACCATCATTCAGAGACTGGAGCTTGCAACAGAGGGTCCTAAAGGAAATCACACTAGCTCTCAAGTGCCAAGGTTTATTATTGATCTTCCTTAGAAGTGAGAGATAAATGTAAGCTAATAAGAAGTTCAAGTGACAATCTTTTGATTTTTCCACTACCGTGGGAGCTATTGACCTACTAATGAGCTCTGTTGATCAGCAAAGGCTCATTTGATCTCAAGAACCAATTGCTGCAGCTGCAGATGGCCCAAACATCCATCCTCTTCTGCTAAATCTTTGGTTGTGCACCTGTGAGACAAGGTAAAGGGTATTCCTTGCAATTTGTCCAGCCTGAACCAGTACTCACTGTATGATAACAAATCTGTACCTTGCATGTGATGCTAATGGCATGTTATTGGAGAGAGTGGAAAATGCCATCGAAGAGATGAATTAGGATTGAGAATGTAGAATGTGGAAAGAACATGGAGTCAGGATTGACGATTTCTGAATTCCAGTCATTGCTGGCATCACCTGGGGGTCCATGTTGACTACAGGATGAAGCTGGGCCTCAATGTTTTTGAGAGAAGGAAGTGTCGTGGAGAGAAGTAGGCAGAGAAACACAGTATGTAGACTGGGAGATAAACTGAGGCAGGTCATATTCAACAGGCAAAAATTATGTCCAGGAAGCCATGCTGCAAAGATTAGGGACTAGGCAGGAATCTGAAAATTAGAGCATAAGAGGTTCAGACAGAGGGGCTTAGGAAGAAATGGCTAGTAATGCCAGCTGTTATTCTGACCACTAGGCTGTCCTAATGGAGAACAGAGGTTTCCAAGATATTTTCCCCATACCAGGCAGGCCAAGCTTAAAAAAAAATAAGGATTGAGAAAGCACAAAATTGAGTTGTAAGTGGGTATAAAGTAAATTAATGGTTCTCAAACTTGAACATGCATCAGAAGAACTTCTTAAGACATGAGATACTGCCACCTGAGGACAGGTTGAGAGCTGTCACTTATGAACACAAACAATTTGGGAGTGTCTTCTTTGAATTATTTTTAAGTGGAAAAACATTAACTGTGTCATGTTGACTCTCTAGTATTTTTCCTGTCATTCTTCCAGTCATGGGAGGGGTTGTGATTACTGAGTTATATTTTCTGACTATCTATGACTCTTCTGCACTAATCACTCAACTTGTACAGGGAATAGTTCAGGTGGCCAGTTTAATATCCATTCTGGGTTAACTTCTCTCTGTATCAGATTAACAATATGATGGATTATGCATGCAGATTCTCCTCTCCCTGCCCCTCCATTGCCATCCCTTCCCCACTAATACACACAGAAGCTCTACACTAATCATTTATTATTTTCTAAAAGCTTGTATAGTCAGGAGAACTAAGGAGAATATGAGATGTAAATTGCTACTGAAGACCACAGAAGAAAGTAAAGATGGATGTGGCTGGGACTGAAAAGTTTCCCTAGACTGGTGTTTCCTACCTCTGGTGCATATTAGTATTCCCTAGAGCTTTGTAACACATATGTTCAGGATGTGAGATTTGGATTCCACTGCTCTGGGATAGGACCCTTGGCATTGGAAAATACGCATCTCCTCAGGGGGTTCTAATGTGCAGCCATGCCCGAGAGTCTCTATTCCCAAACAATTTTATGAATGACCCCTGGGTGTTGAGCGCAGCTGCGTTTTTTGTGTGACTCCCTTTTAATAACCACCAGCCATGTTAAGGCAAGCTGGAGGCTGCCATCTACGGGGAAAGAAGTCAATGCTAGAAACCTCTAAATTTAGACAGGTAAGGGCAGGAAGTAGTTATCTTGAGACCAGGTGGGAAAGATTTAAAAAACCCAGGCTAAGGATAAGAGAGGCTGAGCTCAATTCAAGGACATAAGCCAAAGAAGGTTTCTGTGCCAGGAGAGCAAACCATGGGGGTCAGGGGATCACTGATTCTAGGAACCAGGCCAGAGATTTTAAAAAGCTTGATTATTGAACCAATTTTAGCCTGTCACGAAGTCTTCATATGTCCCATGTCCTGGGTGGGTGGTACTGAATTCACCTGATATGTGTACAGCCAAGATATGCAACATAAGAATCGTGCAACATTCGTGTGTGTGTGTGTATGTTTTCCATCAAATTGACCAAATACTTTTGATACTGCATAAACAGGACTTGAGACTATGGGGATTGAAGCACAAACATTCTCTCAGAGCAATACTTCTCAAATTTTAGTATCTCAAAGGAATACCCTGGGGATCTTGTTAAAGTGCCGATTCAAATTCAGTAGATCTGAGATGGGGCCTGAGAGGCTGGAGATTTGCCATTTTTTAAGTTTCTTGAGGGATGCTGATCTGAGGATCACTTTTGTGTAGCAAGGACTTAGAGGAGAGGGGTGCTGTTCACTTAAGATTGTGGAGGAACAACTCTCTGAAACCTGTCACATTGCTGTTGATGTGATGGTTGACACATAATTTTCTTCATTCCTCAACTAATGTAAGGGTGTTTGTGGTTTTTGCAGAAGGGCCCATTCTCTTGAGAACAGGATCTTTCTGAAAATGCAAGTACAAGGACAGTGTCATGCTTACTTCATGGCAACCTCCTGAGAACCCCCTTGCCCCACAGACAAGACTGATACTCTGAAGATTGAAATTAAGCTTACGTTGACCTAGTGAAGCAAGAAGCACAAATAAGTAACCTGTTACCCAGGAGCAGAACAGCAATCCTCTCATAAATGAATGTCAATGAGGTATAATTTTCTGCCGTAGCAGAATTTCTACACCTGACAGTATTCTTAATATACTTTAATTAAGAGGTTAATCTGTTGTAGAAATTGCTTTTCTCTGAAGCCACCTGAAATCAATTTAAACTCAATTACAAGTGGTTAGCTATTGTTTATGTGGTTAAAGATTAGAGAATACATTTTTGCTTGTCAGGAGCCATCAGAGCAAATTTTGAATGTCACGATCAGAGGAGAGGCTGAATAGTTGAGTGCTCTTTAATGGGCATGGAGAAACCATTAGAAAATGTAATCAGTCATATTTGATGACTTGACCTTGGGACTCAGCTAGAAAAGGGTCTAATCATGTCTGTCCCATAAGTGCCACCAGGATTGCTCTGCTGAAATTAATTGATCATTACGTGCTTTCTGAGAGTCTAATATACCCTATTTGATGGAATATAAATTGCAAAAATAATCTGTAAATTATATAACAAGCTTCAGAATACATTTGCCCTCTGTCTCCTTAGCAGAGATTAAATCTGACAGCTAGTTTCAAAATGATCAAAATTGCTTAACTCCTTCAATAGTCTGGAATGCTTGAGTTTTACAAAGGAATAATAATAAAAAAAATCTATTGCACTGCATGTGCCCAGTATATAAATTTGAATTACAAACTATTTTCCATCAGTAAAATGTAGAGATAAAATGAGGTCTGAAAAGGTTTTCTGGGGGCTCAAATGCATTATTTTAGTCAATTGCTTAGTAAGATACTTAGCTGCTATTAAAAATTTGGATGCATGTCAGAGACAAGGAAGCTGTTTTGAATTCTATCCACTTCAGTGCTAAGTATGTGAAAGAGTTACATGCCTCTAATAGGCCAGTCAGCTTGCTAATGTGATATCCCATAGACTGGTTGAGCAATTCACAATGACAGTGCACTCTGCTGATTATTGGTGGGTTAAAGGTTTCTTGTCATCCGTTCAGGTGTCAAAGTGATGACTCCAATTACTGCCTCTCTTGTGTATTCTTCTGGGATCGAGACACTGTCATTATAGTGTACACATTCCATGACATTTTGGTTAAAGTTGCAGAAACCTCCCTCTAGGACTCTTCTCCCTCTCCCATGCAGAGGGGAAAGAAATTACTAAAAGAATTTTCCTTTGGGCTGACACTTAGCATGTTTGAAATAAACCTTCTAGGATTTTTTCTCTATAAATGTTGAATGGTTAACTATCGAGTAGAAGACCATCTGTTCTTGCCTAATTGGCATAATAAGGGAAGACCACATTTGGGAGCCTGGAAAAAAAGAATGTGATGATGTGGGCTCAGGATAATGTTTTGCATGAGAGGCTATTTCCTAAGTGCCAGGACAGTGGCAGGTTTTCTAGGAGAACTGGACTTTTTTTTTTTTTTTTTTTTTTTTTTTTTGTGGTACTGGAGATTGAATCCAGAGGCATTCTACCTTTTAGCTGCAACCCCAGCCTGATTTTATTTCTTATTTGGAAACAGGGTGTTGCTACGTTAATGAGAGTCTCACTACTTTCTGAGGCTGTCCTCAAAACTGTGATCCTCCTGTCTCAGCCTCCCAAGTACTAGGATTACAGGCATACAGCACCATGCCTGACTCGAACTGGACTTTTGAAAGATGAAATCTTTTGGGAACTGAGTTTGAATGAAGCCAGCTATAAGGACCACATTTATTATATTAGGAGTCTGAGTCACACTACATAGATTCAAATCCTGGCTCTGTCACTAATTGTGAGCCTTTGGGCAGATACTTAGTTTCCTTAAGACTCAGTTCGCCCATCTGTAAAATGGAAATAATAGTAAAGATTACATGCAGTAATGCATATAAAATATTTGGTAGAACATCAGGCATATATACCTGATGGGCTCTTCTTCCCAGATAAGCAAATATAAAATAATTTGGTGCCTGCCTCTCTGAGCTCTGAGTTGGAATGCATGATTTGAGATGGAATTTTCTTCTGGGCTTGTGAAATTTTTGGAATTACAAAGATACCCACATGAAATCAAATTTGATTCTTCTTTTCACAGTTCTTCTCTATGGCAGGCCCTCCTGAAGAGGAGTAGGAGTGAGGGAGAAGGAAGATTTTCAAGACAGGCTCTGCACTGGGCAGCAGGGGCCTGCTCAGCCATAAACCAGCAGTGTAGGGTTGAGAGCGAGAAGTCCCTCCTTCTTCTGGTCCCAAACTCTTTGTGTAAAACTACAGCATTGACCAGATGACCACAAAAGTGGTTCAGAGCACAGGAAGCCCAGGACTCTATATTGCTGGCCTTCTCTGTCAGTGTTTCCTGCTTTGCCTGTCCTGATGTGGTCTCTGGTGGCATGGTCAGGACATGATGGGTCTTCAGTGACTCCTTATCTGTGGCTTTTAGCCTTGTTCCACCCAGTCCCTGTGTCACGACAAGCAGTTCTATGTGTGTGGCAATATTTGGGTGACCACTCGCTAAAACAGTACTACTGAGCTGTTAGAAGTCATGTTTTCCTGTGAGAACGTCAAACAAGAATACTTCACTTTCTTTCTTCACCCCTAGGAGATGCTGGTATGCCTCCTCCACACCACCATCCACCCCAACCCCTTTCTGCTTTCCAAATTTGGTTTGGAAAGTGTTGGCGTTGCCCCTCATACCTGCCCTCAAATTCCTACCCTCAGAACAGGTCATAATAGGGCATTCTGAGGGCCAGATTCAGCCCACCGATGATGTTATCCATCCAGAGTCTCTACAATTGTATTCAGTTTCCAACATTTAAAAATCAGATTTCTTATAAAACCCAGATTTTCTACTTCCTTTGAAATGAATGAACAAGGGAAATATGACCAGAATTTCCCCAAGCAGGATGACCTGGCTCCTCCACCAGAGGGTGAGGCATCTGGCTGGGCCCTGGTTGGGGCAACACCCTGATCCCCCAGCAAGGACCAGACACTATCCCCTTTGACCTCTTCAGCTGTGACAAACCATCCTTCCAGCCAGTGAGCCAAGACCCTTGGTGCAAAGGTCCACTTTGGGGCACCTCTGTCCCTGCCCTGGCCTGCTCCACTCCTGCAAGTTGCCTGTCTGTCCTGGCAGGCTTTGAGTCAATCCCTTTCTCTTAGGTCCAAACACATCGTTACCTTGGACAGCTCCAGCCCTGGAGGCCTCCATCCTCTTGGCCATGGCCATCTCTGGAACAGGCTATGAATTCCGAGCTTTGAACAAGTCATATGAACAAGTCACTGAGCACACATTTTGCTCAGAACAGGGAGGGAAGAATTTGAGGACATAGCCACTGGGCTGGTTAGAGGGTTAAGTCAAGAACCTGGGAGGCTGGGAGTGGGAATGGAGCTGGGCAAAGGCCTGGCAGCTTTCACAGTACTTCCTTAACTGCAATTCTGGGGTAAGTAACAGCAGGGAGAAATGGGGAGTGAGACAGCCCTGTCTTGGGTCGGGTGATTCTCCTCTTGCCTCGCCCACCTCTGCTCAGGGGCATTGGTACTCCCAGCCCTCTGCTGTTGGTAGGAGGACAAAGAATCTTCAGAGGCAAGAGAACAGTGGAGTAGATGCTTGAAAAGCTTTGGAGCAACCTTTCTGAAACTAACTTTAGGACAGGATCACATGTAAATGACCTACTGCCCCCAGAGAACCTGACCCTCCTCTCAAACTTAATTGCCATCCAGCTCTAGATTTCTATAATTCCTGTGCCCATTGTCTTACCATAAGAACTGTGTCTTTTGGCCATGGACAAGGGCACATCACTTGCAGAAACTTGCTCTAGCTATTTCACAATGCATCACAGTGTGCTTGCTAAGGAGGCCACTGGTCAGTCCTATTGAAAGTAATCCTGGAGAAATTGCACTCTAGAGAAGTTTGCATTAGAGCCACAGCATTGGTAAGCCAGAGGACAATAGCACGGTGGCTAACGTCAACCATGAGACTGTGCTGGTCAGTGACTGACCTTAGAGAGAGTCAAAGGCCATGCAATTGATATCCACATCATAACTTTAAGACTACACGCAACGTTACCTTCAACTGAGTCATTTGCTTTGGGACTATGGCTACTGAATCAGAAGCAAGAATAGATGCCCACAGAGTACGCATGCAGACAAAGGCGATTCTGACCGAAGAGATAATCTCCATTGATTTAGTTACACAATGAAAGTTTTTACTCCTGTGCAAAATACCTTTACAGCCAAGGCTTTTTGCTTTGTACTTTAACGGCTCTTTCTAACTCCATTTCCCTAGAAATAGCAAGCATATTGTCACATTACATTCTCTCTATCAGCTGAATTATCTGGCATGAAATTTAGGGGTTGAATCACTTTGTCCAAAAAAGAAGAAAAAAAATAGATTATTTGCCTTTCCTCTCCATATTTCTTTTGCTCATTCACTGAGTACTTCAACCACATTCTACTGAAGGGATGAAATGTGGCTTACAGTACATGCAGATAGCAAATGAGGTTTGAATATTTTTTTTAACTGAAGCTGCCAGAATATTTTTTAAAAGAATAGTTAAAAAAGCAAATTTTGCCATTCTTATGGAATTATCATTTCTGAATATTCTCCTCTAAATGCTTTTGTGGTTATAATAAAAGTTAACACACATATTTTTCCTTTTAACTTCCTAAACTTGCTACATAGGCTTCCTTTTTAATGTTTGGAGAATAATCCATCCGCTAAATATACCATTGTGGTAGATTGCAAAACTACTTCCAATTCTTCTCCCTCCCCTATTTCTACACCCTTTGCAATGTGATTTTGCAGCTCCTCCCATTAGGGGGAGAAGCTAATTTTCCAACCCCCACAATATGGGCTGGCATTGTTTTAGCCAACAGAATGTGGCAGACCTGATGGTGTGCTAATTCCAAGCCTGTGCTGCAAGAAGGCTTGCATACTTCTCGCCTTTGCCTGCTGTAGACAGACTACTATGATGAGAAAAATTCCAAGCTAGTTTATTCGTGGAAAGAAGCCTCAGCCTTCCCAGTCATTACAGCTAAACCTTCCTAGACCAATCAGCTCCCAATTCACATGCCAGCCAACCACAGTTGCATGAAAGAGTCTATCTGGAACCAAAAGAACTCCTCAGCTTATATGTTGCAGACAGTTGGCTTGTCTGCAAAAACAAAGGCTTATACTTTTAAGCCAAAAAGTTGTGTTTTTTTTGGGGGGGGGGTGTTATACAACAGCTACTAACTGATACAGCCACAAATCTCTTAACCATTTTTGTTTATGTAGGTGTTTCCAAATATCTCCATTGTAAAACAACATTGTGATAAATCTTGGGGTGTAAGTAGAGAATATGATTCTATGAAAGTTTTCATTTGGTTTAAGGAATTAGGCAATTAGGCTTTATCACCTGTAACACTTTTCAAACTACTGTGTATTGAATGGCATTCTGGGGTCATCTCTATAGAATAATTGTTGCCAAGAAAATAAAAGCCTTTGCATTGTGTAATTGTTTTATATATAAATGCATGTAGGAATGACAAACAATATACAATCTTATCCAATCTCAAGTGAGGCAAATCTCACAAAACCTCAGAAGTTCAAAGAGACTTCTATTTCAGCTGGGCAAACCCTGAGCCTATTGACTCCTCTCATATGGTTCCATACCATAACCCATATTCATTTTTTACACTAACCTATCTTCTTTCCTGCAGAGAAACAAAAACCACCCCACAAAAGGCCAAACCATTTGCTGAGTAAGCAGGGGCATTCTACCTTTGAGTTACACCTCAAGCCCTTTTTGTTTAATTTTTCGTTTTGAAACATGGTCTCACTAGGTTGTTGAGAGTCTTGCTATGCTCCTGGGGCCATCATTGAACCTGTGATCCTCCTGTCTCAGCCTCTCAAGTACTGGGATTACAGATGTGTGCTTTTGCCTGTCTGATGACTGATGTTTGAGAAGCCTGTGAATGGGAAATACTGGCCATGAAAAATCTATTGCTTTGTGATGATCTACTTGCTAAATTTCATCATCAGAAAGCAATATAGCTATGCCATTAATTTTAGGTCCCTTCGTTCATCCTTATTATTTGTGCTATTATTTTGTTGTTATTGAGACCTCGTTTAGAAGAGAAAACCTCATCAAAGATATTTGGAGCTTTGGAAATCTGTTCTTGTTGATATTGTTACTTGTGTTTTTCACCATTTCTTATGTAGCAAACCAGACAGAAATTTGCATTTAAATCTTGAGGCTATTTTCTAGTATCTCTCCATTGATAAACTACTATATTTCCTTTTATTAATTATTGAGAATCAGTGTGCTATCCAGTGTCCTCCTCACTTGGCCCATCAGGAAGCCCTGTCACAGTATACAACTGCACAGAATCAGTTTTTGTTTCTTTTCACCCCATCACCCCACAGTTCCATGACGTAAATTTTAATTTTGATCCTTATTGCAATGGTTTTGTTACGTGTTTCTCTAAGTTCCATTGAGTACTTATTGGTAGTCTTCCTGCCCTGTCTTCACTATGTAGGCCTCTGGAGAAGTCTTAGTCATTAGAAACTAGAGCTATGCACATGGAATATGGAACCACCGGGTCCTGCACTACTTTCATAGAGAAGTAAATGAAATCTCAGAAACTCTGTGTATTTGGAGGGTGTTCATGTGGCAAGAATCAGCTCTAAACAGAGGTTCTGTCTCAGGCTGCCTTTGGGTTACACACATCTTGTCTCTTACTTTTACTAAAAGTGTGGAAAGCGTCCCTGTACCATTTCACTCAACATAAGGTCCTCGCAATTAATTAAAAGTATTAGATCTTTTTTTTTTTTTTAAATCTCGTGCCAGTGAAAGTTATTTTCAAGCATTTCTGCATTTACTCTTTTTTTTTTTTTTTTTTTTTTTTTTTTTGCGGTACTGGGGATTGAACTCAGGGGCTCTCTACCTCCGAGCTATACCCCCAGCCCTATTTTTTATTCTTTATTTTGAAACCGGGTCTCCCTAAGTCGCAGAGTGCCTCACTAGGTAGCTGAGGCTGGCCGCGAACCCGGATCCTCCGATCTCAGCCTCCTGAATGCTGG
>PVLC010028896.1:0-20654 GCA_004027655.1 Graphiurus murinus
TAGTTTCACTCCATTGTGGTCTGAAAAGATGCAGGGAATTATGTTACATTTTTTGAATTTGCCAGTGCTCTCTTTGTGGCCCAGAATGTGGTCTATTTTGGAGAAGGTTCCGTGGGCTGCTGAGAAAAATGTGAATTCAGCTGTAGTTGGGTGAAATATTCTGTATGTGTCTAACAGGTCCATTTGGTTTATGGTATTTGCCTCACATTCTTATATGTTATCTTTATCAGTGAGAAATCTGATCGTCTAATTTTTAAAAAAGAAAAACACAGTAGAAAAAAATTTAAGCCCCATGTTGCAGTTTGGAGAAGTAGGTAATTAGAAAGAAAAGGGTCACTGCCTATGGCAGGTCACATAGTATTGTACTGTAGGAGGTCCCTGGTAAGGTTTCTACATCCCAGGGGCTGGTTCCCAATGTTAGGGAAAAATGTTTGTGTCATCCAGGTGCAATGGTGCATGCCTGGAAGTACTTGGAAGGCTGAGACAGGAGGACCTCAGGTTTGAGGCTGGCCTGGTCAATTTAGTATGACCCTGTTTCAAAATAAAAAATAAAATAGTGCTGGAAAGGTAGCTTGGATGTAGAACACTCGTAGGTTCAATCCCCAGTAACACACACACACACACACACACACACACACACACACACAAGCACACACTAATCTCATTCCAGGATATCACTAATCCCATTCATAAGAGACTGATATGTAATAACAATAATTTCAATTTATTAAATTATGACATGAAACAGAGCTATTTTAGAGAGCAGCCATTTCTATTACTACATTTTTTCCCAATAGACACACCTTTATGGAAAGCAAAATTATAATTAGAAAGTTGCTTGGTAAACATGAAAACAAAGAATGGAGTGAGAATTAAATAATATCAGTAACTGTCATCAGTAGCTATAATAGCTAATGATAATAATGACCACATTATTGAGCTTTTACTATACACCAGGCACTGTGCTAATTTACATGAATTTATATTCATATATGATAAAACTTTTACATAAAAGGCCATAAAGATCAGAGAGGTTAAGTGACTTTTAAGAGATCACACTGCTCACAAGAGAGAGAGCCAGGACTTGGCCAGAAGTCACTTTGAATCTAAGACTTGGGTGTTGCTCACTGCCTCACCTGAGGGTGATGTCTTCTCCATTAATGGTTATATTTGGAGTACAGAGTAGTTCTCCCCGAACCATAAATGCTGTAGACATTCTGTCTATTCTGATTCTCTTTCCCATGCTTCCATTGAATACTGGTAACTCTTTATTACAGAAACATCCTTTCTTTGGTTGCAGCAATAACCATAATTAGGTTATTTAAATCTATGTCTGAGAGTCATTCTATCATTTTGAAGTTAGGTATCTGAATTCTGATACCAAAGCTAGACCCAAATTTGGATTCTTCTCTCAGAGTTTAACTTCTAGAAGATAATGTTTGTTCCTCATTCACAAGATCTCTAGTTATACCACCTCGTGTTCTTCTCAGTTTTGAGAATGCTTCAGAAATTACTCTGGCTACATGGTAGAAGCATCTTGTGATCTTAAAAGAATATCGTTTGAGGCCTAATAGTACACCAATTAGACATGTATTAAACAAACACCTCCCTGGGTGATGTAAAAAAAATCAGCTTACACTGATATTTTTCATGCCCTTCACTATCCACTTACAACAAGAGTGTTTTCTGAACTTTTTAGCTCATTTGGTGATAATGGTTTGCTTACCATATGCAGTTAAATTGCTGTGTGTGTGTGTGTGTGTGTGTGTGTGTGTGTGTGTGTGTGTTGCTAGGGATTAAATCCAGGGGTATTCTACTTCTAAGTTGTCCCACCTTCCCTATTTTATTATTATTTTTGAAATAGGGTCTCACTAAATTGTGGAAGGCCTCACTAAGTTGCTGACGCTGTGGATATATTCCTATATTCCTCCTGCCTCAGCCTCCCGAGTACTGGGATTATAGGCATGCACCATCATGCCTAGTTCAAGTTGCCTTATTTGTAAGGTCAAATTTCCTCCTTAATTTTCATGTGTTAATAGAACCCTTAATATAAATTATTGCTGCATATTTGCATCAATTATGGAGGACTATTGGGACTTTGAAACACAGGACAAATCTGGCCCATTTTCCCAGAGTACCAATTTTATTCAAGTATTTAGGGAAAGAATATTATTTTTTTAAGGCAAATTTGGTTATATTATTGATTTCTGTTCAAAGTTTGCATGGATTTTAAGTTTAATTACTGAGATTTAAAAGAAGTTCCTTGCTTGTGGTGACTTCTTCAATCATGACACTGAATGTTTTGTCTTGATTAAGGTAGAAATTCCATGTAAAGAGGAAAGTTTGGGAGGCAGATAGAATTTAACATTGTTTGTTTAGTCTTGTGACAAAGACAAGAAGCTTGAGCTTTCATGGAAAAAAAGAAAATGGGAAACAAAGTAGTGAAAAGTTGGGATCCCCATGTAATTATTTATTTAGCAAGTAAGACATTCAAAAGACATATATACCAAGACTGCCCTAGACTCTGAAGCTTTAAAGATGAATTGAGTTGCAGAAGTTTGCAAGGTAGCTGGAGGACTAATTATATCTATATAGAGAAGGATCTATTGAGCACATACAGTGCAGTGCCAACTCTGACAACTTTAAAAATTAAGTGTAGGGACTAAAAGCCAACAGACAGAGATGATACTAAATATTTTATGGTTTTAAATCATTTTCACATAAAGTATTTGTCTGGTGGTTCCCAAGCATTGAGGTAGAACAGATTGTGTGTGTGTGTGTGTGTGTGTGTGTGTGTGTGTGTGTGTGTGTGTGTGTTTTACTGGAATTTAAACCCAGAGGCATTCTACCTCATCCCTATTTTTTATTTTGAAACAGGGTCTTACTAGGTTGATGAGAGTCTCATTACTTGCTGGGGCACCCATGAATCTGTGATCCTCCTGTCTCAGCCTCCCAAGTACTAGGATTACAAGTGTGCACCCACATGCCTAGCTATAACAGATTATCTTTAATAAGTGAGGAAGAGATTTGTCCAGTGTCATTTTACTAGGTTCATGCCCTGGTCTGCTGTTCCCATATCCATTACATTTCCCATGACATCATCTTCCATTTATGCCATTTAAATATGATACCACTGGTGCTAATTAGAAAACAGGAGAATCTTAGTGTTGTTTTATTTTCCTTTTTTTTAAAAAAAGATTATAGCTGGCTATGGTGGTGCATGCCTATAACCCCAGTACTTGGTAGGCTGAGACAGAAGGATTGCAGGTTTGAGGCCAGTCTCAGCAATTGAATAAGAACTTGTGTCAAAATAAGAAATAAAATCAGACTGGAGGTGTAGCTCAGAGGTAAAATACTCTGGGTTCAAACTCCATTACTAAAACAATATAAAATTAAAAATTAAGTAATGAATTATTTTGGATAGGAGCAAAATTTTTCACTTTTTAACACTTTCTATGATACCTGCACAACGTTACTTGACTAACTGATTTGCTACTTTTGAAGGCTGATGAATAAAACTTCAGCCAATCAATGCTTACTCTGTCTGAGGAGTACAGTTTGCTTTTCTTTTGAAGTACTCAAAGAATCCTTTTTATGTTTAAAGGCTAAAGCCTGTCTCATTGGTTTTCCTAACTTGTGCTCTGTGTGTTATTATAACAAATAAAAACATTATTAAACGCCCTGGGTAAGCTTTTTCCTTTAGATAAGTGCCGTGCTACCAGAACATATGACATCATATTTGGCTCCAGTGTTTGGAAATGAAACAGTATAAAAGATGACAAGTTCTAGTAGCCACATCATAACAGGGGATGAAGTTTAAAACAAGACTGACAAAATAAAGTTTGAGGAAACGATTTTTTAAAATTGTACATTTATCCTGACGGTTTGGAGGTTAATGTCTGGAACTCGCACAAGGATGAATGAGGTAATATCTGTACATGCTGTGGATAAGATAACCAAAGAGGGGAAAAACCCATTTCCAGGCTAATGTGCAGCTAAGATTATGAGCTTGATGGCTAGAAACTGCAGTGTGGTTAGGATAATTCAGTGTTCAAAAAAAAAAAAAAATGCTGCCAGTGGAGTGCTAAGCAGTTACATTGGACCTGAAGCTTTTTGAATGGATGCATGAAATGAAGAGCCAGAGAGAGAGGCAGACTGGAGCCCGCCATAAGAAACCTCTGGGGAGTCAGAAGTGAGAGACCAACTCCCAAACTCCCTCATAGAAATAACATGATACGGGTTAGTAATTAAAACTTCACCGACAAGTGGAATCTGCTGATGAAGCTGCTTAATGCTGCTCATGCACACATTAGGGTAGGAGAAGAGATTGGAACACTGTTTTCCATTTCTCCCTGCCCAGGTGCTATTGCCATCGGAGGGATGTTCAGAGGTCTCATGCAGACCTGCTTTGTTTTATTCTATAGCGTTGAGGAAGGAGAAAGAAGGCATCATGCAGGATGTGTTGACTGAAATGCACCATTAACTTCATGTCTCCTTTGTAAAAAGCACTTTTAAAGTGTGCCAAGGCATTTTAAGTGTTTCAACAACATGCTTTTGTGACAATAGAGAAGTGAGGGTACATTTTCATGGGATCAATAAAAAATATCATAGTAATTTACAGAGTTGAACTGAACCCTGAATTGGATCACAATAAAGTCCTTTCAAAGCTAGCGGCAACCTTAGTTTTGTTCCCTGGCTCTGGAGATCCGAATAAACATGATCTCTGGTTGTCTCTAAGATCTAAAGTCTCAGTTGCTGGGGGGCTTGAGTTTTATGGAAGACCTCCATTTTTGGAACTCTCTTCTCCCTACTCAAAAGATCCTAGATTTACAAGCTTTGAGGTCTTTGTAGGAAAGAAAGGAAAAAGGCACATTTGTTTATTTCTTAACTCGTGTAGGTTTCCAGATGGTATTAGAAGCTATTATTGGCTGAGAAGAAACACTTGTTTGTGTCTCAGTCTTGTACTTGGATCAGCATACTTGGCAAATAGCTCACATTGAGTATCTAAACAAATAAACAAAGCATTTCCAGGCTTTGCTGACACTCAGAATCCTATTCTCAAACTCTGCCAGATGCGAACACCAAGAGCCAGTTCTAGTTTCTGTTCAGTCCAGAATTTCTTCAGAGAATGACACTGGTGAGAATCCCATTCCTGCTTCTCTGTATTAATGTGTCTGTGCATATTTGATTCCGTGGTTGTCTACTGAGGAGCTAATTGCATATGGCCACAAGATAGAGACTTGTCAATTTAATCCCCTCAGTGTCATGCCTGAGGGGGCACTTTTACATCAATGCCACATTAAGTTCTACTATTAAAGGCATAGCAGTAGGCGCTCTGGGAGCAAAGATACTGAAGACTGATTTTCTGACCTGAAAGTATGTATGATATCATAGAGATATTGATGAGTCCACATCCCACATTTCCAGTCTCTTGCTCTAAAAAACAATAATGGAGACAATGAGGCTTGGTGGAAAGAGACAAACGTGGGCTTTGCTGTTCAGGTCAGCTCAAATTCTGGTTCTGCCATTTTCTGATTAAGAATACATCATTTACCTCTTGATTTCTATATCTGAATAGTGGCAAATTTGACAGTTACTTCATAGGAATGTTGTAACACTAAGTAAGATTCTATGTTGAAAAGTCCCCAGCTCTGTGCCTAATATATAAAAAGCTACTCAACAAATATCGGTTCCTTCCTCCAAAAAAGCAACAAAGGATCCATAGCTGAGAAGGTAAGGGAACACTCTGCAAATAAGTGGACTTTGAGGGGAGTATTGAAGGATGCATAGAACTTCGTAGTAGTGATTTGGGGATACTGCAGAGGAAGACAGAATAGCAAAGGTACAAGGAAGGAAACACGTTTGGGGGATAACATGCAGTTTGACCTAAGAGGGTACAAGGAAGAGAGCTTAGTTTTGTGTAAGGATGGGCTCCAGATACAAGCCTTGTAAGGCCTCCAAATACAATATAAGGGATTACAAAATTCTGTGAGCAAAATTTATCAGCAGGACAACAGTTTGTTGTTCCAAAAGAATGTTGATCTGGTAGCAGTGGATTCTCTGGGTGATAGTGGGGAGAAGCAGAGATGTGGAGACTGATTAGGACACCTTTAGAGTAGTTCAGATGGGAAGTAAGGAAGGTTCCTACTGGCATGGCAGAGGACAGGGAGAAGAGCTCCTCAGCCACAGACTCTGAGAGTACAGTCAGCCCCTGAAAAGAGTGTGTTTAGGGCAGGAATAAATATCAAGTAAATATGGCAGGTAGACTAAAAGAGAAATGGGAAAAGGAAATTTATTTTAAAAAGGGAGAGAATAAAAGATAAGTGGAAATAGGGATGAAAGTGAAAAGAAAGATGTTCTGGAACAGCTTGAGCTCATTCACAAGCAGGGATATGGCTATAGCCATTAAGAAATTAGATTAACACTTCCCTTCTTCCCCTGAAGCCTTCGCCCCATGCACTGCCCTTAATAAATAATACTTGATGAAGATGGTGATGATGGGTCCTCTTCATGTTAATCCAGGCAGTTCTCAGTTCATGAATGGATTGGGTTCCAAAAATCTGTTGCAAGTCAGTTGTTTGGCTATTGGAATGTATTTTTCCTTTGAGACAATGTAACACTCAGTGGTTAAATTCTCAAACTACTTCACAAAAGGCTATTTAATCCCCAATGTGTCAGAGTTCTAGTGCTAATGTACTGCAGAAGAGTAATTCCTTATAGCTATATTATAGACTTCTCCACAGTTTGCAAAGTGTTTTTGCATACATTTTGAAAAAATGGAACATCTCTATATAATACTTTTTCCATGGAAAAAATGTGTTCCAAGTTTGAAATGGAGAGGCCAGTTACATATTCTCCACCCACTCTGGTCTTGGTGAAAAGACTTGGCTTCCAAGGAGGAGAGGCTCCCACACTGCCCTTCCCAGAGCGGTCCCTGCAAGGAAAACCATAAGGGGAGAAGGAGTAGAATGAGTCTGGGTCCCTGTGGGAGGCTCCATGGTGAGCTAGACCATTCCTGGTTTTACAGTCAGGAGAATGCGTCCGAAGCTAGACTTTGTCACTTACCGTCTGGTATCCTTACGTGAATGTTCAGTCTTCTCTCATATTGAGAGAGGATACTGATACCTGATGGTGGGATTTGGGATGATATATGAAGGAGCACATCCCATGGTACACACATAGTGGATGCCTAGAATGTTCCCTGGTGGGGCAGGACAAGGGTTCAGGAACCAGGAAGAGCCTCTGGTGGGGGTGTCTCCTTTGGAGAGTCACCAGTTCCCAGAGGAGCAGGGAGAAGGGCCCCCAGGTGCTGAATGTCCTAGACAATATTGGCAGTATCAGCATCTGTCTCTGCATTAATGTTGAGTGGACATCAATCAGGGATAGGGACCAGCAGGATCAGGATGTGTTTCAGCATTGCAACTGACAACCCCCATGTCTCACTTGCTTAACACCATAGACGTCTAGGGTGTGTTTACTCTCATGTGAAATCTCATGGTAGTTCTTCTCTAATGGGGTTTTAGTGATGTAGTCTCTGTCAATCTCTGCTTGTCTTCATGACTTAACACAAGCTGATGGAAAAGGAAAGTGCTACCGTAGGACTGTGTGTGGGAGATTTTTAGGGGTCAGGACTGGAAAGGGCTCCTACCACCTCTACTCTCAGGTCGCTGGTAGCATCATGCAGCTGTATTAAGCCACAGAAAACTGGAAAATGTAGTGTTGCTGCTTGCCCAGGAAGAAGAGGAGACAGTTTTGGTGGTCAGTTAGCATTCTCTGTTAAGTAGCTGCTTATTGGTACAAAATTTTTTTTTGAAGTACTGGTGGTTGATATATCCCCACTGAGATATACACTAAGCCTTGTTTTATTCTTTATTTTGAAACAGGGCCTCAAGTTATAGTGCACTGGCCTCGATCTTGCATTCCTCCTGTCTCAGCCTCTCAAGTACTAGCAATACAAATGATCTTGTAATGTCTCTCCATGAAGAAAGTGTTTAAAACACCAAACTTAGTAACAATTAACTTCAGCTATTTTGACACACTGGTGGTGTCAGAAGATACAATAGTCACTTTCTATGCTGTTCTTTTCTTTATTTTAATTATTTAGCAGTTTTAAGATCTGGATGTTTAAGTCACACCCACACAGTAGTTGATTAGGCCAGGTATCTATATTCCAAACTTCTTGACGGACCTTGGGAAAAGGGATGAATTTTGGAATCCAGTCACTTCAATAGGTCAAAGGTTGTTCAAAACTCTACTATGTTCCAGGTATTAGGGACAAAAAGGTATGTATGTATGACACGGAATCCTCCCACAAGAAGCTTACAGTCTAGTGGTGGAGACAGAAGGGTAAATAAGCAATGACAGTTCAGAGGGATTAGTGCAACATTGGCACCATGTTCACGAGGTAAAGGCCTCTCAGAGTAAGAAGAGCTGAGAGTGGAGGATAAGGGGAGAAGGGGCAATCAAGGGGTTGGTTAAGATGGAAAGATGAGGGTAGGCAGGAGCCAGAACACAAGGAGTCTTGTAAGCCACACCTAGGGGTTTGGCCATTCATTCTCTCTTAGCTGACTAAAGGGCTAACTTCACTCTGGGGCACTAGCCCAGTGAACTCACAGAAACATTATCTATTGACTCAAGAATCATGCCGGTTTATTTGTGAAAATGGCTTCCCAAAACATTTCTGTGTGGTCTTACTCTACTAAATTACATTAATAAAATTTGTTTAGAATTCTGATGTGTGTTTATATTTTCCAGGACATACAGACATTTTTTAGATTATTGGCATGGAAGGCCTCTGTATATTGGAGGCAGTAAGTGAGAGTTGCAGACTATCTTCCCCGTGTCCTCTAGGTTTCTGAAATGATTTGTTTTTCTAGAATAAAAACATTTCTCAAAGTCAACTTATAGTACACTCTAAATGCATCCCATTGGAAGTTTGGGCACATTCCATGTTGCATTGATTTTAACATCTGTTTTGTAGCCATTATTAGGCAACGGTTAAAAAATACTATGTATATATATGAAATTATCAATACCCATCTCAATGACATGGATGGGGAAGGGGAGGGAGTGGGGTAGGATCCAAAAGGAAACATACCAATTGCTTTATGCATGTATATTCCTATCACTTTGAACCTCATGATGATGTATAATTACAATGCACCAATAAAAGTATATTAAAAATAAAATAAAGAGTAGTCACTTTATTCCAGAAAAGCAGAGGAGAGGGAACAACTATCTGTAGAGTATAATGTAAGACATTGCAGTTACCTGTAAACCTGGGATTGCTTGGAGCATTTCTCAGTTTGTGAAACATCTAACCATTAAGAGTGGCTCTCAATGGTGGCTGTTCGGTAGAATCATTTGGAAACCTTAAAATATTCTGATTTCCAGAACATATGCCAGAAAAAATGAAATCAGACTCTCCAGAAGTGGGTACCTACACTTTATTTATTTATTTTTTGCGGTACTGGGGATTGAACTCAGGAGCATTCTACCTCCGAGCTATACCCCCAGCCCTATTTTTTATTCTTTATTTTGAAACCGGGTCTCACTAAGTTGCGGAGTGCCTCACTAGGTAGCTGAGGCTGGCCTCAAACCCGGATCCTCCGGTCTCAGCCTCCCGAATGCTGGGATTACAAGCGTGTGCCACCACGCCCGGCTTGGGTACCTACACTTTAAACTCCTGAAATGATTCATGTTTACAACCCAGTTTATGATGCACTGGTCTATTAGATAGTATTATCTGTTACCTGGAAATAGCAAGTTCCAAATAATCAGATAAATTCACTTAAATTACATGCCAGGAACTGCTTATTCATGGGTGCAATGACATAGGTTCAGCCTTCAAATTGAAGGCCCATCTAGGAGAGTGGTGGAGCCTTCTTGGGGATAGAGAAGGGGGAGATGGTGAAGGCCACAGTGTTCTGGGCAAGTTTCCTGCAACAGGAGGTATAGACTAGGAGTGAAACTAGGTTTGTTTTCTTGACCTATTACATCAGTGGTCCTTTTAATTTTTCAGGGGAAGGGAAGATCAGTTTCCTTTTCATGTATTTCAAATGTGTATCAGTGAAAGGAAGATAAAGAACTTCATGGTAAATATCTGATAATAATTCATGTTCTATAGCTGGAGAAACTGGGTCATAAATCTAGAAGAACTCACTGGGGGAAAAAATTGATATTGAACAAGGATTAAAAGCCAGGAGAACTGGCTTCCATGCTGTGTGTAGTAGATCACCATTCCTTCTGCACATTTGTTTCAACCTCTGCTAAAGACTTTCTTTTTTAAAGGCAAGTCAAAGAACCCTTCACATAAAATTGCTTAAAAATAACATTGATGGGTAAAATTTATACTTGTTTGAAATACATAGCAAAAATATTAACTTGAAAAGACAAAATATTTTTCTTTTAAATGTTCAGAGCTGCCAGACATGGCGACACACACCTGTAATCCCAGTATTCGGAGGCTGAGACAGGAGATCACAGGCTTGGGGTCAGCCTCAGCAACTTACTGAGACCCTAAGGCAGGGCAACATTCTCTTAGGGTTACAGTCTGTAATATTACAAAAATATTAAGATACTTCAGACTGATGTCTGATAAATGACTGATAAACTGTATGGATTCTTACTTATTTTACATATTTTTTTCATGGGCTAGACTACTACATACCTTTTCCAAACTAAGATCTAAAATTGTGATTCCTTTTCTCTTGATCACATGGTTGGATATCATGGAAAGAGTACAGATGCTGAGCCCCAGTTCTGCTCAAAATCTCTGGGCTTGTGTTTCCTTGTCTGTGAAATGGTGATAGTGAATTTTTGGTTGAAAAACTAGAGTACCGGGAGGACTAATTCTAACATATGTGAAAGAACCACATGCAGGTTTTCATCTAAGTGTGCGTGTAGTGCTGACACGCATCGCTTTTTAGTTTCTAAAGTACATATAGTATGTCTGCGTGGTGTTCTATGTTAATTCTATCAAGTGAACATTGCTCAGACATCTTTTTCCGTGATCTGGAACAAGCCATAGGAATGCCCCCCAAAACTGAAATGACAGATTTGTACACAGTTCCTGCAGCATTGATTGTGGGGCTTTGGGGGGGGGGATTTCTTCATACTAGTGAACAAAAGCTAAATCAGAAAAGAATGTCACAGTAACTTACAATTTTACATGTTCCACAACAATTTAAAATGTAAGATAATTTATATTAGAACTTACAGACTGGACTCTCAAAAATATTGTCTTGACTAATATAAGATCAAAAGTTTGTTTTTATAATTTCACGTTTTAACTAATGAAACTACTGAATCTTGATCATATATAGATAAATTAGTAACTATAAAAGGCAATGATTTCTAAGTATCCGGAATAACAGGTAAACAACTTGTGTGAGTGTTCTCTGTGACTTGGCTCATATTAACTGACCTTTCAAGTTGGTGCTGGTGTTTCAAATTAAAACATCAAGTCAGCTTATACATCTGGCCTTACTTGGTGGTTTCCTAACTTGCCAATGTTATACCTTAAATGTACTTACATTAATCATAGTTCAAAATAGCCACATCATTAAAGAATCATTTTTTGAAAAGTATACGTTCTTAGAAATGGTATACACACCCGCTTCAGTTTTTGTTGTCAGATCAGGGGCCGAGTTGGGGGTGGGGGAGAAAGAATGCCAAATCTGCATTTCGGGCCCTGGGCTCACTCCTTGAGCTGTTTCATGTGAGTCTTGACTCCGCGGCCATACAGAAGATGGAGACGCATGTAGCCACATCCTCATACTCCCCTGCCAGCTGCAAACCTCATCACAGTTCCTGTGAAGTACATTTCCACAGATCAGGTTTCTGCCAGGGAAGACTTTAACAATCTCCTACTCCTCTTTCAACCAACAACAATTAGTATTAGCAAATGGTTCGGGCCACTGCCTGGGATTACATATGATTTCTATTCAAAAAAGACAAACTTTTACTCAAACCAGACCCACATGTAGAACACTTGAGCTCTCCTCTTAGGTATAATGAAGTTGAGACAGTTTCTATCTTTCATTTAAATAAAAAAAAAATCACTCTCACATTTGAAATCAGGTTGGCTTTTTTCTCTTGGCTGGGTTAGCCATCTGGTATGGGGGACTTTTGGAGTATGCATGTTCAGGTCAGGAGTTTAGGGGGAAAAATCATTATCCTTTTGTCCTTTTGTGCCTTACTCTTTTAATGTGGTCAAACTTAAAAAAAAAATTCACAGGAGGTTTTATTTTCTTCTTTCTTTCTTTCTTTTTTTTTTTTTTTTTCAGCTAACACATATGGCAAATAAGTTAAATTCCTAATACATTTTACAGTCAAATTTTACTTTTTCAGAGTGTGGGTCAGAAAAGCACATACCCTGATTGAGGTCCTATGGCTCATTGTAAAACAATGAAGATTCTCTTGATCGACTGCATACTTTGGGTCTTTTTAATATCGCGATGCTGTTTTTTAGGGTAAAATATTCTTCAGGATAGAGAAGGATCGGGTTTCTTTCCATACATTTCCAGAGCTTATGATTGCCCCATTTAAGGGGCACAATCTTAGCACATTCAGGGGTTTTACTGATTCTTTTCAGGTAAGTTCTTGAAAAATAGGTCTCGATGGTTGTTTTCCTTATGGGTAGAGGCTGACTATATCAAGCAATCAAGAAACCTGCTGAGAACCACCACCTCATGTTACAATTCTTTCCATCACAAAATCATATATTATCATAGGTATTTCAGTTACAAGTTTCATGGAATTAAAGGTGAAAAGATTATTTGTTTTATAGATAAGGCAATTAAATTTCAGAATAATAAGACATTTTTCAAGCCTGGCCAGGTGAGAGTGGAGAGGCTGCTGAAATCTGAATATATTTTCTGCTTGTAAGGGTTTTACTCATTTTCCCATGTTGCAGTAGAGTTGTATTATGTCTTTGAGTAAGAGTTTTTATATAATAGTGACAATTGTTAGAAAACAATAAGTTTTCATAAAATGCCCATTATGAAGCTGTTCAAACACTACCTAAAATACTTGTTAGTTTAGGTAAAGTGCGTCTTTTTTTTTCAAGTCATCAAATAAGTTAATTTGTATGTAAAATACATATTAATATTTATGCATAGTACTCTGAAATCATAAGGATTTTTTTGTTTTTGCTACTCTGTACAAAAGAACACATTTAAACCTTTGGATATTAAATTTCAAAATGGATCACTTTGATATTAATTTCCTCAAGGAGAAGGAAGGAAAGAAGTCCGGGGGTTAAGTCAATGACATTGAAAGTCGATGTAATGGATAGACTGAAGAAATTTTTCAGAATCCTCTTTCTCGTACACCATGGGCCGCAGGGGAGTCTTGGGAAACTTGGAAAGTGTTGACGATGCAGAGGCTCGGCGTTTGTGGCTCTTGTGCTCATGCGCTGTTTCTCCTTGTCTTGAGGCAGAAGTTGGGCCTGAGACTGCCCCGCCTTCTCCTGGGTCCTCCTCCAGCTTCTCTAACTCCTTGGTCTAGTGTGTTTGTGTGACTCTGGGATGAAGGCCCTGGTTTCCGTGTGACTTTTGAATTAGGTTTCTGTTGCTGCTGTAACAAAAGATCACAATCACAGAGGCTTTAAACACTTTACTGTCTCACTCTTCTGTGGGTTAGATGTTTGTTAGATACCTCATTGGTATTAAATCAAGATGTCTGCAAGGTCACCTTCCTTTTTGGAGGCTCCCTAGAAGTGAATTCATTTCTTTGCCTTTCCAGCTTCTCAAGACTGTCCACATTCTTTGGCTCATGGTTCCATTCCTCTGTCTTCAAAGCCAGTAATGGCTGGTGGGCCTTTCTCACAGCTCATTGCTCTGACTCCGGCCCTTCTGCCTCCTTCTTTTACTTTCAAGGCGCCTTGTCATTATACTAGGCCCACCCAGAAAAACAGGATATGTGTCCTATCTTAAGGTCAGCTGATTTCAACAACAACAATTCATTTCAGCAAATGGTTCAGGCCGTTACCTGGGATTACATATGACTTCTATTAAAAAAAAGACCCACTTTTACTCAAACCAGACCCACATGCTGAGTGAGCACTTAGGGTACTGTTTTAGATATACTGAAGTTGAGACAGTTTCTACCTTTCATTTAAATCAAAGAAAATCACTCTACATTTGAAATCAAGTTGGCTATTTTCATTTCCGTCTGACACCCTAATTCCCCTTTGCTATGTAATAGGACATATCTAGAGGATTTAGGGATTAGGGGATCTTTGGGGATTCATTATTCTTATCAAGGTCAGGAACAAGCACCAATGTGGGGTACGGTTGCCTTTGCATGGGGGAAGTGGAGGTTCTAGCTTGTGCTTGGTTCATTTGTTCTTGTTGCTTTCCACTTTATATCCATCTTCCTATCCTAACTGCCCGATCTGTGAACTTCAAGATCCACCATGAGCTACACAGAGCTACCTTGCAAAGATGCTTAATCAGCTCCCATTGTTTATTCCCTGTAATAAATATCTCTTTACCTCTATAAATCTATGCATCTGTCTCTGTGTTTATCTATCTATGTATCTATCATCTATTTAACACCCAGCAGTTCAGCCTCTCTGGTTGAACCCTGACTGGTATAGTGTACAATTCATCCTCAGATGAAGGTAGGTATAATGGAAATATACTGATATCATCATGTCTGTTGGTGGTTAGAGCCAGATCAGCACAAGGTCTATGTTCAGAATCGTTTCAGCTATAGGACTGTCTCTCCCTTCTCCCACTTTCATTACTTAGGTTGATATTGCATTGGCCACAGTTAGTCATGTGGTCATGCACAGGAAGTATGAGAAAGGTAATCCTTTGGTTTTAGAAATAAAGCAGAAGTTGATAGCAATGAATAGTAGTGATTTTTACCACAAGAGAGATAAGAGGGAAACATATGAAAAAGAAGATAATAAAGGGTAATGGCTGGAAGGCAAAAGGGATTGTTGCAGAAGATGAACTCTGCTTGGTTCTCTCCTCTTTCAGTCCAGCAAGAGGGAAGCTGCCAAGTCAGCATCTTTATTTATTTACTTGTTTGTCCTGCTGTGGAAAAGAATTTTATTTTGCATTGGCGAAAGATATAGCATTCTTTCTAGAAAAAGGGTTAATTGAGAAGAAATTTTTATATATAAGCAGTTCTTATAATTTTCTTCTTTAAAAGCCAGATACAGTATGAAAAATATAAGGAACATTATGAGATTAAACACCTTAAATATAAAAACACATTACTCATAGGCAAATAATACATTCTTTTAAGTATACTACATTAGGCAAACAGATAATCATGGGAAATGAATTTGAATGACTTTGGGTGTGGGAGAAATTACCAACTGTTTTTCATTAGGCAATACAATTCTTCATGAAAGAGGTGGGATTAAAGGTTCTTTTGTAATAAATTAAGGGACAAATTTTTGGCAGGAGGCCGTTTCTCTAATGTATTGCAAATTGACTAGAAATATCTAGATTATTTCCTCTCCTTATTTTCTACCCTACCATGTGACTGGAAGTGCAGTGTAGGGGTAGTTATGGAAGGGCAATCAAATCATAGAGGTAGTTTAGAAAATATAGTCACAAAATCCCTACAGATAATTGGTATGGATATGTCTTCCCCATGCGAAGCTAATAGAGGAACATTGGTAGTTACTCAGAACTGCCTGGAAATTTGACAGTCTGGAAAAGTTTCGAAATTGGTGGATGCCCACCCTTCACATATTGGAAAGAGCATATCCAATTTATCTCCTTGTCCAACTTCATTCAAAATCTCTGCATTTGCTGATCAGCTGGTGTGCTGATGCAGTTGCCAGAGCACCACTCCCTCCAAGCACACTTATTTAACCACCCACATCCTGGCCCCTGGCCCACTGGCACACTGGTTCCTCTTTGTGCATCAGAAGGAGAGTGTAAACTCAATCAGCTACACACACAATGGCACATTCTTGGAGCGTGGCTGTCTAGACCATTTCCTTCACACAGTGGCTCAAGGGTCTTTTTATGGAACAATTACTGGAACATTAAATTGTAAGTAGTGACTTCTTCAACAGATTCCTGACCCAGTTCTGACAGTGGCATTTTAAGTGGTCTTCCCTGGATCTGTGTGGCCACTAATGTGCTCTTCCCATTAGCTTCCAGGGCATTCTTTTGCAGAGGTGCGCATGACATCTCACCCGTCCTCTCTCCAGAAAGGAAGAGGATTTAGTTTCCTCTCTGTCTGGTTTCTTTTTCCCTTTGGTTTTCTGAACTGAGATATAAATTTTGAGAGAAAAATAGAGTATTTCAAATAAGTCCAGACACCTAGATGCTGGTGTCTATGAGTTTTGAACTGGTTTGAAGAAGTCTGAATATTTAAAAGGACACTTAATGCCTCTGAACTCCTGAAACCATGTCCATGGCTCCATACTTGTTAGCCAAGTAACTTCCTTTCCACATTCCTTATATATTATATTGCAAAAAAAGAGAGAAAGAAACAAAAGAAAAAGATGCTCAATAAGTCATAATAGCAAAATATATGTCAAGGGCAATGGATCAGAACTATATGTTAAATAAAATTGTAAAATAATGCATATTTTTTGGAGCTTGAAACTGTGACTCATTTTATGTCTGATTTGGGAAAGCCTACCTCCTCCTAGTATTACAAAAATATCAACCTACATTTCTCTCTATTTCTTTTATTATTTCTTTTGTTTAGATTGTTACCCTGCTGTAACTTATTCTTGTATATGTCTTAAGATGTGCATTATGCCCAATTTTCATAGCATATGCCATTTAATACTTTTCAATTAATTCACAAGATACCTTTATCATATTCTAAACTCCTTAAAACACATGGACCTGTTTCTGTGCATTCATTTTGCCAGCGCCATAATGTTTTACTTACTGTAGTTTTCCATTATGTTTGATAATTGGTATAACAAATAAAAATGTCTTGTCTACTATTTTAGAGACATGCTTTAGAATCAACTTGTTGCATTTATTAAGGAATCCCATTTACACTCTGATTAAGAGTATGCTGAATGTATGGATGTACCTGGAGCAGTTGCCAATTTTACACTATAGAATCTCCCTGTACAAGAACACAATCTATTTAAGTTTTCCTTTGTGTTAATACATTCTTGCTCAGTTACTACACAATATGATTTGTCTATGTTTAAAGAAGAAATGAATCATAAAACAAAAACAAAAACAAAACACCTTCAAGATGTTTGAATTTACCCAAGCCACAAGTTCCTTTTGTGATTGATGTTCTAGAAGAGGTAAAATTGTTAAATGTATTAGTTTTAAAAATGAAAAAAATAAGATTAGTACTTTGACCACTCAAATGTACAACCTCAGTCCTCTTGTATTAAAGAATATCAGTCAATAAGTACTCCTTATGAGCTAGTAAATGTTGGCTGTTATTTCCATGTTTGTTAGATTCTGTCCTCAATTTTACAACACTTCTCCTTGTAGTCAGTAGGGGGTGCTCCTGCAGCAACAGGCCCTGGCACTTGATTGAATCCTAACAAATTTCAAGCCATAGGAAGTATTGGTTTATAAATTATCAACTGCAGTTCTCACACATTCTAACGGTCCCACATCTGTGGGCATTTTATGTAGAAGACAAGTAATGGGAGAAGGTGAGATCTTCAAAGTGTCTTGTAATCCAAGAGGGCCTGCATTATAGAAGCACAGAAGGCAGAAAGGGATTATAACAAGTCATATTGGACTAACAACTAGAACCTCTGCTTTTAGGGACTATTCCTTTGAGTCCTGGTGCCAGCAGACTGCTTTGTGAGCTGTCAGTTTCCTGATCCTACTCTTTTAAGGGCAGCATTTTAAAGTGGTGCTTTAAACAGGGGGAGAGGGCTCGGGAGAGCAATGAGCTGGGGGCTGTGGAAGGAAAATGGGTCTGGTTATAGACTATCCCATGGAAAAGGATCTGATTCTACTTACTGGCTTTGAAAGTTTCCCTCCCTGCTGATGGTGCTAATGTTCAAAGAAGTGTCATTCTCTATCACCCCTATCAATCTGAACCCTGCACTTACCCTCCCAAACCATTCAGTGCTTATTCCTATTTTGCAAATATTATATTTTATGATATTCACCTGGGTATTTGTTTACAATTTCTATTCACCTGGATATTTGTTTACAATTTCTTCTTTGTTAAACAGCATGAGGACAGGATCATGTGCTTGTCTAACATAGGCTTTGGCTTATTATAGGCAATTAATAGTTATTTATTCAATAGATGAAGGGAAAAATAGGAAGGGAGGAAAGAAGAAATGAGGAACAAAGGAAAAGATATGGCAAAGTGGTTGATTGATATTTCTGGGTGAGTTAATTTGTGTGTGTTTGTGTGTGTTTGTGTGTGTGTGTGTGTGTGTGTGTGTGTGTATGTGTGTGTGTGTTACTGGAGATTGAACTCAGGGGCATTCTACCTTTGAGCTATACCCCCAGCCCTATTTTCTGTCTTTATTTTGAAACAGGGTCTCACCAAGTTGTGGAGGGACTAAGTAGCTGAGGCTGGCTGCAAACCTGCAATCCTCCTGTCTCAATCTCCCAAGTGTGCTCCACCACGCCTGACAGAAGTTAATTTTTAAACTGATCCAGAATCTACAAACAACAACAGTGCCAAGTTCATACTGAATATTACTGGCCTGTACAGACAAAAACAACAAAAAGCAACTTGTTTATAGTGACGTTAGTAATAATATTTGTAGTAGTAAACATAATGCAGTCACAACCACCTCACTGTGTAATAAAGACCACTTGATAGTTATGTGGATTCTAAAGTTTAATTGCATAATGTTAAAGTATCTTTAAGATTAGTGAGGTTCCATAATGTAGTTTTTGTGCACAATTTTATTAAAATCATATATTTTACTGAAATTCAGATATTGCAATGTCAATTCATAATTCCAACTGTGGCTTTTATTAGAATGAGATTCTTCTTACCACTGTCTTCTCCCTGTCATGATCTTTCACATAACAAGTGGTAAAGAAACAAATGTTTATTAATTGAAAAGGTTGGTTGAGGTGTTGACTTTCATAATTTCCTGGGTTATTTTTTTCCAGTACCATTATTAACTTTATCTTCAAACAACTTCAAATCCAGGCATTTCAGGAGTGTAATAGTACTGTTTTGAGTAGAACAACTTTTTAAATTGCTCCTACTCAAAAGTGTCACATTAATTAATTTGACAAAAAATAATTACATTATTTTCCTATACAATATTGATTTCCTATATATACCTACATAATCAATTATCACTTTGAATAGTATGGACATTTTAACAATATTAATTCTTCCAGTCTGTGAACATGAGCTATCTTCCCATTTATTTCTGTCTTCTTCAACTTCTTTCATCAATGTTTTAGAGTCCAGTTAATAGATCTTTAACCTTCGTGGTCAAGTTGATTCCTAAGTATTTTATTATTCTTGATGCTATTATTAATGGGATTGTTTTTTAATTTTTGTTTTGGATAGTTCATTGTTAGTATATAAGAATCCAACTTGATTTTTTTTACATTGACTTGTATCCTGCAACTTTACTGAATTGATTTATTAGTTCTAACAGATTTTTAGTGGAGTTTTTAGAGTTTTCTATACATAAAATCACATCATCTACAAGAAGACAATTTTACTTTTGAACTTGGGTGTCTTTTATTTCTTTCTCTTATCTAATTGTTCTATCTAGAACTTCCAGTATTATGTTGATACAAGTAGAGAGAGTGGGCATCATTGTCTTGTTGCTGTAAAATCAGCAAATGCTCTCAGCTCTTTCTTATTGAATACGCTGTTAGCTGTGGACTTGCCACCTATGGCTTTCATTATTACCATTGTACCTAATTTGTGGAGAGTTTTTATCATGAAAAAAATGTGCTTTGTTAAGTGGTTTTTCTGCATCTATTAGATGATCATGTGATTTATTTCCCTTTTCATTCTGTTAATGTAATGTATCTGTTTATTTGCTTTTATGGTACTTCTGGCTTAGTCTTTATTTCTAAAATAGTTGTTTTATCTTCAACTTTCCCTTTAATTCTGTTATCTCATTTCTGAAATTTCCAACAGAAAAGTCTATGTTCTGTGATAAACACATCTTATGGTAACCTTTTCTTAATGTCTGTTATTTCATTTTAAAATGTTACAATTTTTATTGTTTTTAAGCATGTTTTTATAATGCTGTAATATAGAACTGTGATTCTACTTCTTATTCTCTTTATTCTTATAATAACTATGTGTAGGATTTGACTTTAATACTTCTCCATTGCCTATTTTTTTTATTTATTTATTTATTTATTTTTTATTTTTTAGCATGGAGTTTTATACATTTCTTGGGTACAACAGGGTTAATTACACATTTTTGTTGGGTACAAACTAGTACAGGTAAAGACATCCATGCACATATTTCTCATTAACCCTTCCCCAATTCCCACCCACCCTCCCCCTATCTCCTGGTCAGTTTAGTGATTGGCTTTGATGTGATCTTATAAGTACATCATGCTCATTAGGGTGTCCCCCCCTCCTCCGTTACCTTCCATTAAGTCAAATTTTTTGTTCACCTAAGAATTCTCCTTCACCTGGAGTCCCTCTTATGTCCCATTTTCTCCCTAGCTTCCACATATTAGGGAGAGCATTTGATTTTTAACTTTTAGTGACTGACTTATCTCACT
>PVLC010028897.1:0-20666 GCA_004027655.1 Graphiurus murinus
CTTGTAATCCCAGCATTTGGGAGGCTGAGACCAGAGGAATCGGGTTTGTGCCCAGCCTCAGCTTCCTAGTGAGGCACTATGAAACTTAGTGAGACCCTGTTTCAAAATAAAGAATTAAAAATAGGGCTGGAGGTATAGCTCGGAGGTAGAATGCCCCTGAGTTCAATCCCCAGTACCACACACAAAAAAAAAAATGTCATGAGACAATGTTCATAAACAGAAAAGCCTAAGTTTCTTCAGGAAGAGAATGAATAGACCCCAAAACTAGAAAGTTCTCTGTCAGGCAATGGTGTGAGATTAACAGGGAAAAGATGGTTGGATGCATAGGTCCTTGAATCCCAAACTGAAAACATTTGAGTTTCTGCACTGGCAACTGGAAACTCCTTAGGGGTTGAAGTGAAACAGCACAATGAAGGTAGGACATCCAAATGCACTGACTGAGAAAACCAGAGGCAAGGAGACCAGTAAGGCATCAGGTGCATTGCTGAATGAGGGAGATGATAAAGCCTGAGCCAATGGAGAAAAAAAGTGGTGCAAGAAATTTTAAGGGAAAAATAGGCAGGATTTGGTGACTAATGGAAAGGAAGAAAGATTCAATTGTCCCTATCTCTTTTCTTCAACAGAACAGAATATTCACTTTGGAATCTCATATGTTTTAAAGGAAGAGAAATAATTCATTATCTCTATGTTCTGATAGTTGTCAACTTTAAGTAGGAAATTAAGGGCAAAGAATCTGAAAAAAAATTAAACAATAGGAGTGCTTATTTACAACCATTTGAAAGTTTCTTCTTTCTTTCTTTCTTTTTTTTTTTTTTTTTTTTTTGGTGGTACTGGGGATTGAACCCAGAGGCATTTTACCTCCAAGCTATACCCCCAGTCCTATTTTTTATTCTTTATTTTGAGACAGGGTCTCACTAAGTTGCAGAAGGCGTCACTAAGTAGCTGAGGCTGGCCATGAACCCGATCCTCTGGTCTCAGCCTCCCAAGTACTGGGATTACAAGCGTGTGCCACCATGCCTGGCTCTGAAAGCTTCTTATTAGACCCTAGTTTATCTGCTCAAGAGGAGGTAGAAATTTGGGACTGAGGTGGGGAGGGTGATCACCATTGGTAGCTTTTTATTAAATAGGCCAGGACCAGTGGGAAACATTACCCAGTTCACGGACATGCATTATAAAGCCAAATAGGTTAATTTTTAAAGCTTCCAATATTACTTTAATAACAGCCTCTTGTTGGTATTAATCTTACAGAGCTATATTGTTAAGTAATATTTTCAGTAATAATCAGCAGAGTAAAGCACTGTGGAGGAATACTAAGGTGGTAAGAAACCTAATGATCATCTGGACCAATCCCCTTTATTTTTTATTTATTTTTTAAATTTATTTATTCATTTATTTATTTATTTACTTTTTGCAGTGCTGGGGATTGAACTCAGGGGCATTCTACCTCTGAGCTACACCCCCAGCCCTATTTTTAATTCTTTATTTTGAAACAGGGTCTCACTAAGTTGCGGAGGGCCTCACTAGGTAGCTGAGGCTGGCCGCGAACCCGGATCCTCTGGTCTCAGCCTCCCAAATGCTGGGATTACAAGCATGCGCCACCACGCTGGCTTCCCCTTTTATTTTATAGGAGAAATTGAGACCGGGGAAGTTATTTTTCCTTTTGATTAGAAAACAACCAATGCTAAAAATCCAGGTGTCCCCCTTAAGAGTTATATTCTGGGTTTTTGTTTGTTGTTGTTTTTATAGTACTGGGGGTTGAACCCAGGGGTGCTCTACCCTTTTATTATGTTTTCATTTTGAGACAGGGTCTTGCTAAATTGCGGAGGCTGGCCTCAAACTTTCTGTCTTCCATCTCAGCCTCCTAAATCCTGGGATTACATATATGTGCCACCACACTAGGTGAGTCATATTCTCATGTTGAGGTCCTTTACCTCAGCCTCAGTGATTCCATCCTTCTGGAAAATGCTTAGAATCTAACAGTATAGCTGTGCTTTCTCCTTTTAAACCTTTGTCTTCTGTTTCTATCTCTGAGAAGGAAACACAACAGCAGAGGACCTCCAAGGTGAGGTGAAGTTCCCATTGTCAGCTAATGGAGTCAGCTGTGCCCTGAAGAACACAGTGCTCAGAGAGTGCCACAAGGCACCAACTTGACCTTGTCGCATTATCTGCTATTTGATGCATTGGAAAGAAACAAAACTGGCTCTGGCTCCAAGGTGTTGGAGAAAAACAATCCTTGATATCATTGTGTAGAGGGAATAACTGGAAGAATGGGATGAGATGGATTCCCATGAACCCAAGGAAACTGAAATTTCACTAACTTTTTTTTTTTTTTTTTGAGACAGTCTCACTTTGTTACCCAGACTGACCTTGAACTCATGGTCCTCCTGCCTCAGTATCCTGAGTGGCTAAGACTAAGATTACAGGCATTATTACAGGCATGTTCCACTGCCCTTTCTCAAACTTGTCCTTTTTTGTTTGTTTGTTTGTTTTCTTTTTTTTTTTTTTTTTTTGGCAAGGGAGGAGTGTGTCCTGTGGATTGAACCCAGGGCCTCAGGATGCTTGATGAGCACTCTACCACAGAGCTACATCCCCAGCCATTTTCTTCACTGAACTCTGCCCTTCCTTCCAGGTCTTGGGAGATGCCTTAACAGTTTTTGTATTCATAATTCTGTATTTCTTTTTTTGTGTGTGTGTGGTACTGGGGGTTGAACGCAGGGGCATTCTACCTCTGAGCTATACCCCCAGCCCTATTTTTTTATTCTTTATTTTGAAACAGGGTCTCACTAAGTTGCGGAGTGCCTCGCTAGTAGCTGAAGCTGGCCGCGAACCCGGATCCTCCAGTCTCAGCCTCCGGAATGCTGGGATTACAAGCGTGCGCCACCACGCCCGGCTGTATTTGTTTTCTTAAAGGGACCCCCAAAAAGTTGTATAAACTTAGGCTCTACCAAACTCCTAAGAATGAAATATGCTAAATAGTTTATTGCCCTCTGGAAATGCCTCAGAAGTGCCAGTGTTCTGTTTTACTAGCTCTTACAAGTCCAAATGGCCACTCTTTAGCCTTCCTTGTTAGTCAGCTTTTCATTAATGTGACAAAATACCTAAGATA
Source organism: Graphiurus murinus (assembly GCA_004027655.1). Classification (NCBI taxonomy): domain Eukaryota; kingdom Metazoa; phylum Chordata; class Mammalia; order Rodentia; family Gliridae; genus Graphiurus; species Graphiurus murinus. Next base: position 3,107 of record PVLC010028897.1, read on the forward strand.
AACAACTTAAAGGAAGAAAGATTTATTATGACTCAGTTTCGGGGTTTCAGTCCATGAATTACTAGGCTCCATTATTTCTGGGCCATGTTGAAGCAGAACATCATGGCAGAGAACATGTGGTGGAGCAAAGCTGCTCACCTCTGGACAATGAGAAAGAAGAGAGAGAGAGAGCAAGAGCAAGAACAAGAGCAAAAGATACCAATCTACTCTTCAAAGGCATACCCATAACAACCTACTTCCTTCAAGTAGGTCCCCACTTCCTGAAGATTCCACCACCTCCCAGTAGTACCACTGGCTGATGGCTGAGCCTTTATTTAGCACGTTTTGGGGGATGCATTTTAGATCCAAACCATAGCACCCTCCTTTCCAAATTATATCAATAAGATTATTAAAAGTGAAGAGGTAATGAATATTGAAACATTTACAAACTAAGTAATATATCTTTCTTTTCATATCATTATCTAAGACTTTTTTCTCTTGATTTGTTATTGAATTTAGTCAAAGTGTTTCTATTGAAATTGTATTTCTGATAACAAGTATAACTTAAAAAGCAATTACAAATGACATGTTAAATTGATTTATGTTTACATATTTGTTGCATTTTCATGTCTTGTAAACATGGAGGTTAAAAAAACATGAAAATCTTCATTCCTATTTAGATGGAGATTTATCATTATTTGTGAGATACGTCCACCATGGTTTTACTTTAAAACCACAAATAAAGTTTTAACAATGGGCATTTTTCTTGTTGAAAGGTCTGTGGTCAGACTAAACATCTCTCTGAACCTGATTAGATCCTGAGGTTTTCAAACTCAATATTCAGCAAATATAGAGCATTTCTTTGACCATGAGAAATAATTAAGAACTTCAGATTTAATGCGCCTTACCTGAGCCTACTTCTTTTTTCTGGTGACATGATGATCCAACATAACCTCTTCTGGTGTTGGGCCTCACCATATTTGAGTTTGAGGCAGAATAAATCACACATAATTAATCTTTTGAAAATCTAGGTGGCATCACTTTAGATTTTTACATCAGCAAGGCTTTCATTTACTAGTACTCAAGTTATGGAAATTTTATGTTGCTAAATGCACTCTTTTTCCTCATTCCCAATTACCCTGAATCCAAAAAAGGAGACACATGATCATTATATGAAGACAAAGAGACATTGAATAGTTAATTATACAACAGCCAGAACTGTACACTGTGTATTCATTCTTGTAGCAGATCACTAGGGGTTGAATTAGCATACATAGTTTGAAATCTTGTAAAATAGAAATGGAATTGTTTTCACAGTTTGCATAGTAACCTCATACTATATGGAGATCTGATGCAAAATAACACAAGGCTCTGAATAATGGCAAGGAGAATGTTCTGTAAATGATCCACATGACAAGATGTATTTGATAATGTCTGAAATACACTTTTCCTGAATAAACACAGTACCACTGTAATCCTAGAGACTACAGTTGCTTTCTTAGAACCAAATTCTCTTCCAATGACAGGCCTAAAATAAAATATGCAGAAGTCATTGAATTGTTTCTGTAGCATTTCATTGCTGAAAGGGACCTCCAGAGGTCATCTAGTTCCTCCCAATTTCCAGCCAGGACTCTTCCTAATACTGAATATAGCTATATAGTGATCTGCATTAAGAAAGCTTTTAAAGATCCCTCGGGTTGGTCAAAAATAGCTAATATTGGCCTGATTCATAGCACAGCATTATATGTATGTCAAAATAGCCACCTTCATCAGGGAAGACATCCATCATGGCTGCTAAGTGCTAGTACTAGCTTCAAAAGAAAAGGCTTTATTTTTGCAGAGAAAAGGTGATAGGTTAAGGAAATGACCGGGCATGTTGATAGTTTGTTGTTGTTGTTCTTTAGGTGTACATTTGAATGCTTATCAAAAAAGAAACACTGCCATGTCAAAGGCCACTGCAGGGAAACCCAAGGGTGGATGGAAAGGAAATCACAAGTCTTTTAACAAGTATTGTGGTTGTGTGTGTGTGTTTGTGTGTGTTATTGGGAATTGAACCCAGGGGCATTCTACTTCCAGGCTACACCTCCCAGCCCTATTTTTTATTTATTTATTTATTTATTTATTTATTTATTTATTTATTTATTTATTTATTTTGCGGTACTGGGGATGGAACCTGGGGGCATTCTACCTTCGAGCTACACCCCCAGCCCTATTTTTTTTATTCTTTATTTGGAAACAGGGTCTCACTAAGTTGCGGAGGTTGGCCGAAAACCTGGATCCTCCGGTCTCAGCCTCCCAAATGCTGGGATTACAAGCTTGCGCCACCATGCCTGGCTTATTCTTTATTTTGAAACAGGGTCTCACTAAGTTGAGGAATGCTTCACTAGGTAGCTGAGGCTGGCCACAAACCCAGATCCTCTGGTCTCAGCCTCCCAAATTCTGGGATTACAAGCACACGCCACCATGCCTAGCTCAGACCTACTTTTTAAGTGATAATTTTTCCCTCTAACCAGCTGAGTTTGATACTTTTATTCCTTCGACTTCACTAAATTGCAGGTGCAAAGCTGGGTGTTGTGGTGCACGCCTGTAATCCCATTACTTGGAGGTTGAGGACAGGAGGATCATAGGTTCAGAGCCAGCCTCAGCAATTTAGTAAGACTTTCAGCAACTTAGTGAGATCCTAAGGGCTGGGGATGTGACTGAGAGGTAAAATGTCCCTATGTTCAGTCCCTAGCATCAAAAAAATTAATTAATTATAGGTGCAAAGTACAAGTGTAATTTCAAAATTCTAAGACAACTAATCGCATTGCTATTTTACAGGAAATGTATATAGTAACCCTCCACTATTTTTTAGACTTTTAAATTATTAGATTTGAAACATTACACTGAAGTCTAGAAATCTAGCTAAAAGAAGAGCTAAGGTTCTTATTTGCCTTATTTGGGCCTGTAAACCTTCCTGTAGAACTATATAGAGAATTTAAAGATATAGTGATGGTGGTGCATGCTTGTAATCCCAGTACTTGGGAGGCTGAGGATCACAGGTTCATGGCCAACCTCAGCTACTTAGTGAGGCCCTCCGAAACTTAGTGAGACCCTGTTTCAAAATAAAGAATAAAAAATAAGGCTAGGGGTGTAGCTCAGAGGTAGAATGTCCCTGGGTTCAATCCCCAGTACCGCAAAATAAAATAAAAATATAGTGATAAGATGAGGAAAATGACTTAACCCGAGAATTGTCTCAAGTCCCACTTGCTCTTGTATATTTCTAGTGTATGTTTTTCATATTTCTGTGAGGTTGTACAGAAGCCAACTAGAGTCAACTAGGTATGCTTTCAGGGGTGAGAACTCGGGGCTGAATGGGGGAGGCTGAATGGAAATAAAAGTAGAGTTTTTTTTTTTTTTTTAATCACATATCCTCTTATCAATTTTCAAATTCTATCACTTTACCTCTTCCAAGAAATTCACTTGAAAATGTTTCATTTTTTAAAACAAAAAGGCAGCCTCTGTGCTTTCCCTCTGCCAAATGCTCAGTCTGGGTTACAGGAAGTAGACAGCTCAGACTGCTAGCCTCTCTGGGCCTTCTTTGTAATTTTTGACATTGGAAATGGAAATTCAGTCACTAAGAACTTTTCAATGTGCCACTGCCTTTTTCAGAGAACACTAACCAAGAAACAAAGTTTTTTTCAGGTTACCTTTCCTTTTCCTTTCGTGAGGACAGAAGAAAAATTAACAAATAGATCCTGACAACCCCTGGCTTTACAACATTCCCACAATGAATACCAACCCTTGAGTGAATATGCAGTCTACTCACCTGCCATAAAATGAGGGCACTTAAAGGAATCAACGTGTTTCCTTAGTTATTTGGATATTTGGCAGAGTAGTTTTCTCCCTTAAATTGCTAATTGTCCCTAATTTGCAGTTATGTATGCACAAGTGTTATTTTTTTTTAAAGTTATAAATGTAAACAAATTTTCATAGCAGAATCAGGAAATTACAGAGGAAACTGAATCAACTTCAAAGAAAGTCAATATGAAAAGATTGTAAGGAAAAGCAGAGTAGTAGATTCTGTCATTTTTATTACAAACCCTTTACATGCTGACATTAAATGTCATATACAAGTTCACTGCAAGCAAGCCTTTTAAAAAATATACATATTGTATATATTTACATTCAAGTTTGAGTAACTCATGTCAAGGTGTAGTTCAGATTCTAATCTTTACCCACTCTGTGGATTTGTTCAGCTATTATTAACTAAACAGCGATTGTATCTTCACTCAGGCACATGGAGAGGTAGAAATTGCTTAAAAAAAAAAAAAAAAGAACAAAAACAAAAAAGCTGGAGTGCAAATGTAAAGATCATCATTGAAGCAGCTAAGCTACATCAAAGAGACCCTATCTAGCTTTGGTCATCTGGAGAAGCTGAATATATGTAGCCTGTCCTTTCAATTAAACCAGGAAAACTTTGGGCAGATGCTCTTTTGAGTGCATCAGAGGGTTGACAGACTTAACTAAATGGTCTGCCACTCTGCACCCAAGAATTGCATATTAGGCAACACTGCAGTGGAGCTGGGCTGGCAGCTGGGCATCTTGTCCCTGACAAAACACAAATAAAATGCAAACAAGTGGCTTAAGAGACATGGAACTAATACCTGTACACACACTCAGAAGCCAGCTCATATTTCCTTTCTCAAGTGAAATCCCTAAGGATTTTTGCCTATGCCCACCTCCATGCCAAATTGAGCTCCCAAGTTATATAGGGGTGGGGACAGCCTATGGGTTCTGCAGGCCCAGGTTCCTTAGCCTCAAGACTGAACCTCACGAAGGCTCTTGGGCCTGAGAAGGGCTCCCGGGATTCCTGCTAGACTTTGTGGGGCTCTGTCCTGAGAGAGTGAGTTGGAGAGACGCCACAGGGGTGGCTGAGGCCAAAAGCCCTTCTCGTTCCCTTTTCTTCTGTTTCATCCTACGGTTCTGAAACCAGATTTTGACTTGGGTATCATTCAGCTGCAAGCAGTTGGCTATTTCGATGCGTCGGGCTCGAGTTAAGTACTTATTGAAATGAAACTCTTTCTCCAGTTCTGTCAGTTGCTTGGTGCTGAAATTCGTGCGGATCGCGCTGGAAGGGCTAGCGGCTCCGAACTCAGCCAGTTTGCCTGCAACATAAAGACAGGACATCAACCGGGAAGAGGACGCGGGGACAGTACACCGGCAAGCAGTGGGGCTAGGGTTGGAATCAAAGTCACAGTGCAGTCCTCTCGGGTCTCTATGAACACCGTTGTGCCAGGAGAACGCTCCACGGAGGGCGCCTTCCTCTAATATTCTCAGAGCACATTTTCCGAGCCAGGACTCGAGGCATATTTAATAGAATTGGCCTGTTTTAATAAGGCAGCGGAATGTTCGCGTTTCAGATGGGAACCAGGGCAGCAACTGCGCTCCCAGCACAGTTCCGCGAACGAGACTCCTTCTCCAACCTCAGAAACCTCCATTCAGCGCCCAAGTACTTACTTTTCCTAGGGGCGTTCCTCTTCACTTTCATCCACTCAAATGTGCTGAAGGCGGCGGGGAGGCCAGAGGTGGGAGAGACGGACTTGGGGTAAGCCCCGGGGGCGGGGGACGCGGTCTGGAAGGCCCCGGGGTGGCCGTCTGTTGGCTCTTTGAGACAGGCAGGGAAAGGGCCCGGCTCGCCAAAGGCCGCATAATCTACCTGGCCGCTAAGGAGGAAGGAGCCGCCGCCCGAAAAGACGGCCGAGGTGGCGTAGTGGACGTGCGCCCCGCCGTCGTCTGCGGGTCGCCCGAGCGCACCCGGGAAGTCGTAGGCGGGCCCAGGTCCCAGGAATCCGTAGTCCGCGCCCCCCGCCGCGGCCGCGGCAGGTGCGGCGCCGGGCTCGTAGGCACCCTCCAGGGTACACGGCGCATACCTGGGCGCGGCCGGGGGCGGCACCGGGGGCTGGGCGGCCGCGGCGGGGGGCGAAGGCGCAGGGCGGGCGGTGGCCAGGGGCAGGCAGCTGACAAAGGCGCGGTCGCCGCTGCTCAGGGGGAAGGCGGGCTGCAGGGCCACGGGTCGGGCGTCGGCGCGGCAGAACTTCGGTGCAAAACTGAGCACGTCTCCCCTGACCCCGCTGCCGCCGCACGACACGTACTCCAGGTAGGAGCTCATGGTTCCAGCCAGGGCCGGGGTGCGGAACCCGCCAGAGGCTGGGCAGGACCGACGCCGTCTGCGCCGTGCTTGCCCTCCCTTTCTACCCGAGCTGCCTTCGCCGAGCCATGCCGAGCGAGCCGGTGGTAAATAGTGGCCTAATATACCGGCGGGGGCGGCCACGTGGCGCCGGGCGGCCAATGGACGCCTTCTCCGCACCGCCCGGTCCCGACTGGCGCGCGCCTGCCCCTTGGCCAACTTACCCAACCAGCCGGGGGTCGAAGCCCGGCGCCCCCCTCCCCAGCCCCAGGGAGAGCCGGCGCGGCCCCGGGGCTGCCTGGAAAGGCGGGGCAAGCGCGCAGGACACCTGCTCCCGGACAGGTATTGGGCGAGGTGGGGGGAGCAAAGCAGGGGCCTGCGGATCGGTGTTGGTGAGGGCGAGAGGTGGAGCGGGAAAAGCTTATTCTTCTGCCTCGTGGGTTGCTACTCCCTCGGGTGTGGATTGTAAGCGCCGTGGTGCGGAAGGGGTTAAACAGGGTCATGGCTCCCGGACTTTGGGGACTACTCCCCGCCCTTCTCCACCGCAGGTGAAGTTACCCTCCCCTTCCTCCAGTCCCTTGCTTTCGGTTTTCTTGACCCTGAGGTTAGCCTTCTCCTAAACCTGGAGCAGATGTTTGGTTTAACTTCTTTTTCGCCTTCCCTTTCGACTCATGGGACTACATTTCTGCTATTAAGTGCTGGGCATCTAAGCGGGGCGAGATCTTTCCTTTTCTGCTAGGTTTTCTCTTCGCGGTTACCTCGCAGGTTTCCTGTCTGCTTTCTCCATACCCATTCCAATTTGTGGCGGTATAATAATGACGAGTGTTGTGGTGCCGGTTTTTTATTTGGACAGAAAATAAAGTTTCTGCCTTATAGGGAAGCTTAGCAGATTTCCCCCTCTGACTAGTGGTCAGAAAAAGCATCCATCCCTTTGGTCGAACGCGCCTTCTCTGCTATAGGGGAGGCTGGCACGCGCACCAGTGCTGCGCACGTTTTGGGAGAGACTCCGGGCTCGAGGGCGCAAGGGCTTCCCAGGGACCAGAGAGATCTCAGAGGTTTGGACGAGCCTGTACCGTGAAGCAATTAAAGCTTCTGTTCCATCAGATAAGTGCTGCGTCGTCTCTTGCGAGTGAAATCTGAGGGCTCACAATGTTAATGGACTCACGTCTTTCCCTTGATAATATGGTTTTGTTTACTGAGTGTAGAGAGACGGGAAATAAAAGTGCAATTGGCACAGGAAACGAAGAGTAGAAGGGCTACAAAGACAAGCTTTACATCGACAAACTTCCCAACTTCCGTGAGCATCTCTTAATGTTTTCTTCTTTGGGGCTGTAGGAAATGAAGTTAAATAAATAAATAGAGGTTATTTACACACCGTAGTAATGAAAGAGGGTGGCTTCCTAAAACCTTGTGGGAATGAAGACTCTAAAGAGTCTACTCTTAGCTTATTCAAGTGCCCTTGGAAACCTGATCTATTACAGCCTCTAAGTTATGGTGACCGGTCTTATTATTGTTTTACTGATCCACTTGTCACGTTTGAGCGATGGAACCCTTGCCTAAAATTCCACTCTGAGGCAGTCTGGAGAATAGGAGCCATCGCAGTCCAGGGAGCTGGCTCCTTACAGGGATGTGGACTTGTGAATAAACAAAGGCACACCAAAATGTAGATGCTGGGGAGGCTGAAGGGCCTGTGGGTTGGGGGGTGGGGAGTGGAGGCGGTGGAGGGACAACTATGAGTGAGCAGACAGCTAAGGGGGGTCTGGGTTTCCTGCGCTGCTGGAGTTCCTGGACTTGGTCCGGAAAGGGAATCTTGTGCTGAAAGTAGCTCTCAACCTTGAACTATCCACAGTTTCCCTGAAGCAAAATTTTGAAAATTTAGCTCTTGTTGAGAGTAGAAAGTATACTAAAAGAGAATGAGATTTTAAAATTATATATATATATATATATATATATATATATATATAGAGAGAGAGAGAGAGAGAGAGAGAGAGAGAGAGAGAGACTTGTGTGTGTGTGTTAGTGGGAATTGAACTCAGGGGCATTCTACTTCCGAGCTACACCCCCAGCCCTATTTTTAAAAAAATTTTATTTTTGAAACAGGGTCTCACTAGGTTGTGGAGAGTCTCACTACTTGCTGAAGCTGTCCTTGAACCTTCTATCCTCCTATCTCAGCCTCCCAAATACTGGGATTACAGGCATCTGCCACCATGCCTGGCTATATATATGTATTTTTCTTGAGGGTATATATGCACAGACACATACTACACTCAAAACTGTAGTGGGAGGGAGATCTGGAGTGGGATTATAGAGTTTCATTTGGGTTTTCTATTTTTTGTTGTTGTTTTGTACTGGGAATTAAACCCAGTACCTTTACTTTCTACCCATTCTACTTCTGAGCTACACTCCCTGCCTGGCCCATTTTTATTTTTTATTTTGAAACAGGGTCTTGCTAAATTGTTGAGGCATGCTTCAAATTTGTGGTCCTCCTGTTTCAGCCTCGCATGTACTGGGATTACGGGCATGCACCACCTCTCGTGGCTGGTTGTATGTTTAATATTTGTTCAGACCCACTCACAGTTCCCTGATAATCCCATGCACAGAGCTACATTCTATTCATCCTTCACTCCCTTTAATCTTGAGTCTTCTGCATATACAGCACCTGGGGTTCAGGGTTACCTTTCTGTTCCTGGGCTGGTCCCTGACTTACTCAGGTTGGAAGGCAAGATTCTAGTTATCTCATACCATGACTGCACAGATGTTTGTCAGCTATGTACTATGTAAGAACATTTTCTTAGAAAAAAAGTTGGGGGCAAGGAGACACTCTCAAACTGAAAAATCAAGAGATTCGTTATACTATACTATAAATCTACTCTAGAAGAATCTCATTTGTGTGGGTTTGGGGAGGGATCAAACTCAGGGCCTCACACATGCAGTTTACCATGCAGCTATATCCCCAACCCCTACTCCAGAAGAACTTTAATCTAAAATTCTCTGAAGACAGATTGGAAGATATATTGGGTGGAATGTATATAGAAATAGGTGAATACAGGTTCTTTTGAACCAGTTTAAAGTTTGTCTCAGCCGGGCATGGTGCACACTTGTAATCCCAGTACTTGGGAGGCTGGGACAGGAAGATCCAGGTTCACTGCCAGCCTCAGCTACTTAGGCCCTCTGCAACTTAGTGAGGCCTTCTACAACTTAGTGAGACCTTGTTACAAAATAAAGAATAAAAAATAGGGCTGGGGGTGTAGCTTGGAGGTAGAATTCCCCTGAGTTCAATCCCCAGTACCACAAAAAAAGGAAAAAAAGTTTGTCTCATGTTCACTGGTTATGGAGAAATGTCTTATTAATTGTATTACTTGTTAGAGCCATGAATTCCCAAGGGTCACCAGCCCTGCTGGGTCCTAGTGCTGTGAGTTCTCTGTGGGAGGTGACAGCAGAGGAGCCTGGCTGCCAGGTTGTGTTTGATGTAGGAATGCTTTGAAATCTGCCCTATCCTGCCCACCACATCAGCCACCCCCTGCTTATTCTGAACCCCCCCCCCCCACACACACACACACACTACCTTTCTCTCCTATTCTAATAGCAAGTACATTTTCTGCAGACAGAAGTGTGGGAGGGTGGCAGTCTGGTCTTCATGTGTTTTAAGTGGCCCCTAAGAAGCACCTGGCAACCCCCTTCCACAAGCCCCACTGTGCTACCCCATGGAGACAACTTGAACACATTCAAACTCTTGGCTCTGTAACCCCAAAGTAGAGGAGGTCTGTTACCTGTTGGGGTTAAATAAAGGGGGTGGGTCTTTGCTCTTATGCCAGTTTGAGAAAAAGTGAGATTTAGATGCAGTTTTTAAAGCCGGGCGTGGTGGCGCATGCTTGTAATCCCAGCATTCAGGAGGCTGAGACCGGAGGATCTGGGTTTGAGGCCAGCCTCAGCTACCTAGTGAGGCACCCCGCAAACTTAGTGAGACTCAGTTTCAAAATAAAGAATAAAAAAAAATAGGGCTGAGGGTATAGCTCGGAGGTAGAATGCCCCTGAGTTCAATCCCCAGTACCGCAAAAAAAAAAAAAAAAAAAAAAAAAAAAAGATGCAGTTTTTAGTCAGGCATGGTGGCACACACTTGTAATCCCAGTACTTGGGAGCTAAGACAGGAGGATCCCAGGTTTGTGGCCAACCTCAGCAACTTAGTGAGGCCTTGTTTCAAAATAAAAAATAAAATAGAGCTAGGGATGTAGCTCAGAGGTAGAATGTCCTTGGGTTCAACCCCAGCACCAAAAAAAAAGATGTAGCATCCTTCAGTCATCCAAGAATGGAGACAGGGATAAAGGAGTCCTGAGGACAGGAATGCTAAGCCTCTTAGAAGCCTGATACCATGCTCCTTTGGGAGTTTTCCTGAGGAAAACAGTTTACTCTGTCTTTCCGTAAGTGGTTTGTAGTTTTTTAGTTGAAAGACTAGTAAGTCAAGCCAGTGCTTAACACATGGTAGGCATTCAAAAATTTTTGTTGGACAGAACTAAAGACAGGACAATGTGGTATGCTTTACCATAACTAAAACTGACTCAATGATATCCTTAGTTATTGACTCCAAAAACCTCTTTATGTGGGTAGGAATCACCCTGGTGGCTTGTTTAAAAGTGCAGGTTCCTTGGCTCACTCCCAGAGATCTGACTCAGGAATCTTTATTTTTAACAAGCCTCTTGGGTGATCTTACAGCATGATTCTTTAGAAACACATTTTGAACTTTTCTGCTTTGGGAGTTGCATGGGGCAGTATGGGGAGAAAGGAAATGATTCTGTGGGAGGGACCATGGATAGCTAGGGTCTTGGCTAGCTGGAGCATGGGTACCTCTGAAAAGTGTCCAGAAGGCTGTTGAGTGGTAGGACAGAGAGATTAATTTCAAGGTTAAACTTTGATCCAGAAGGGCTAAGTTTCTAGAAAATATCCAGAAGAAGCAGTCAGTAGGAATGTCTCAAGTTTCACTGACCAAACAGTGCTTTGCAGTGACTGGGCTCACTTCTGCTTTTTGTCATTTCTCTAATGTGACTTTGATGAGACCCGTGAGGAAGAAAGTAAAAGAAGATTGTCTCTTTCAGTCTCTTCAGAGAAAATTTAGAGTGGTCCTGAGACAGTGGCAAGAGCGAAGGAGTGGGAATGGGGGTCTCCAAATTCTCCTACATTTGGTTCAATTCTCCTTTCCTTCTATCTCTCCCAAGTTATCTAAAAGGTACATTTGAGCCCCAGGGAATTCAGACAAGGTAAAAGCTAAGTGATGACTATTCCTGTAGGAAACAGTGGACTTTTCACAGCCTAAGATGGCCAAGCTAGAAGGCACAGTAGATATAACTTCATCAAACTTTGATTTTAGAAAAGGAGTCACTTTACTCAGAAGTTACAAGGCCATGCCATCCTGCAAAAAATGAGGGAGTTTTGACTCTCCAGCCTGTTGCCTTTCCATGGTCTGCAATGAGAAAGAACTGAGGCAGCCATTCCTCTGCACCGTGGCAGGCCTGGATCATGAGCAGACCAGGGAAGTGTTTAAGAAGACCCCTTATTTCTGAGAGACCACAATCAGTAGGACTGACTGAGAGGCCTGCTACCCCTCCCCTCTGGATTGCTTTGCTAACTCCCTGCTGTAGACTTCTGTAGCCCCAGATGAGGATCCTACAAGAGGCATTAGAGATGGACCTGGATCTCCACCCCCTCCCCACCATCAAGGTAAAACATCCCCTCATTTCCTTTTGAGGTTGACCAGCATCAGGGCCCTGGAAGGACAAAACAAGAGGTGTCCCCAGATTTGTACTGGATACAGTACAAAAAAAGGACATGTATGAAAATGCACAGGCACAGCCTGATCAGTAGTTACCCAGAGAATTTATAACCATTTAAAATTTTTTCTTTTTCTTTTTTTTTTTTTTTTGCAGTACTGGGGATTAAACCCAGGGGCATTCCACCTGTGAGCTATACCTCCAGCCCTATTTTTTTTATTCTTTATTTTGAAACAGGGGTCTCACTAAGTTGCAGAGGGCCTCACTAAGTAGCTGAGGCTGGCCACAAACCCGAGATCCTCCTGTCTCAGCCTCCCAAGTACTGGGATCACAAGCATGAGCCCCCACGCTGGCTTGTTCCTTTATTTTGTACATAGTTCAAGATTTCAAGGGGCATGCCATGTAAAGTCGCATCCCATTCCCCAATCATCTAGTTCACCTTCACATAGGCAAACAATTTTATTAGTTTCATTTATATCTTTCCAGAGATAATTTATACTTGATCATTCATATGTTCCCTGAATTTTTTACACAACTAGTAGAATGCCAGGCAGGATGTATTGAACCATGCTTTTCCCCATGTTGTGTCTTGAAGATCATCTTGTGAACTTTCTGGCTGATTTTTATGGCTTCATACTGTTCTACTGTATATACCTACCACAGTGTACTTATCCAGTCCCTATTGATGTGCATTTAGCTTGTTTTCAACCTTTTGCTATTACAAACACATGTTCAAGCTTTTACCTATTAAAACATTTCTCTAAGTGGGATTGCAGGTTTGTGGCCAGCCTCAGCAACTTAGGCCCTTGGCAACTTAGTGAGATCTTGTTTCAAAATAAAAAATAAAATAGGAGCCGGGCGTGGTGGCGCATGCTTGTAATCCCAGCATTCAGGAGGCTGAGACCGGAGGATCTGGGTTCGCGGCCAGTCTCAGCTACCTAGTGAGGCACTCCACAACTTAGTGAGACTCGGTTTCAAAATAAAGAATAAAAAATAGGGCTGGGGGTATAGCTCGGAGGTAGAATGCCCCTGAGTTCAATCCCCAGTACCAAAAATAAATAAATAAATAAAATAGGGCTGGGGGTATAGCTTAGAGGTAGAATATTCCTGTGAAGCTGGGTGTGGTGGCACATGCTTGTAATCCCAGTACTTGAGAGGCTGAGACAGGAGGATCACAGGTTCATGGTTAGCCTCAGCTACTTAGTGAGGCTCTCCACAACTTAGTGAGATCCTGTTTCAAAATAAAGAATTAAAAATAGAAGTGGGGAAATGAGAAATGTGTGCATGTATGCCTTTACCAGCTTGTACCTAACAAAGATGTATGATTACAATGCACCAATAAAAAACAAATAAATAAATAAGCCGGGGGTGGTGGTGCACACTTGTAATCCCAGCATTTGGGAGGCTGAGACCAAAGGATCCGGGTTCGCCGCCAGCCTCAGCTACTTAGTGAGGCACTCCACAACTTAGTGAGACCCTGTTTCAAAATAAAGAATTAAAAATAGGGTTGGGGTTATAGCTCGGAGGTAGAATGCCCCTGAGTTCAATCCCCAGTACCGCAAAATAAATAAATAAATAGGGGTGGGGTGTAGCTGGGAGGCAGAATACCCCTGGGTTCAATCCCCAATACTGAAAAAAAAAAAACTCCTCTAAGTGAAATTGCTAAGTCAAAGGGTATGTGCACTGGCAATTTTAACACATTTTGTCAAATTGCTCTCCTTAAAAGTGAATCAGCCAGGTGTGGTGGTACATGCAGCCAGGTGTGGTGGTACATGCTTGTAGTCCCAGTACTTGGGAGGCTGAGACTGGAGGATTGGGGTTCACAGCCAGCCTCAGCTACTTAGTGAGGCCCTCTGCAACTTGTGAGACCCTGTTTCCAAATAAAGAATAAAAAATAAGGCTGGGGATGTAGCTCAGAGGTAGAATGCCCCTCGGTTCAATCCCCAGTACTGAAAAAAAAAAAAAAAGAATCACTTTGCATTTCTACCAGGAACTTATTAGAGTTCCTGTTTATATTATAGTTGTTGGGGGCTTTAGGGGGAAGGGGGCAATCTGATGAGTGGAAAATAATGCCAAATTAGGTACCCTTAGAGCTTTTCCTAAGATGTTAATCTTCCTTCTCTTATTTGATTTTTTAATAGTTCTGTTTTGCAAATAGTACTATACTGACACAGAAAAGATAACTTGAACAGGGCATGGTAGTACACGCTTGTAATCCCAGTACTTGGGAGGCTGAGACAGGAGGATCACAGGTTCGAGGACAGCCTCAGCAAGTAGTTAGACTATCATCAACCTACTGAGACCCTGTTTCAAAACAAAAATTTTAAAAAAATAAGGCTGGAGGCGTGGCTCGGAAGTAGAATGTCCCTGGGTTCTATCCCCAGTACCAAAAAAGAAAAGAAGAAAGGGAAGGGAAGGGGAGGGGAGGAGGAAGGGAGCAAGGAAGGAGAAAGAAGAAAGAAAGAAAGAAAGAAAGAAAGAAAGAAAGAAAGAAAGAAAGAAAGAAAGAAAGAAAGAGAAAGAAAGAAAGAAAGAGTAAACTTGATTGTATTCACACCCAATGTAAATGGCCAAGGTCAGATGTCCAGCACTCTTTCTTATACTGTGCTGGTCCACACAGGGCTTAACGAGGTTCAGAAGAGAGGATCCCCTAGCATCCCCTGAAAGACATGTAATATAAAATAGCACAAAAGCTAGCCAGGTGTGATGGCACAGGCCTGTAATCTCAGTACTTAGGAGACTGAGACAGGAGGATCTCAGGTTCACGATTAGCCTCAGCAACTTAGTGAGACCCTGTTTCAAAGTTTAAAAAAGAAAAATTAAATGGGGCTAGGGGTGTAACTCGGAGTCAGGAAACCCCTGGGTTCCATCCTCAGTCCCACAAAACAAAAATAATAAATAAATAAATAACAAAAGCTTTTTGACATCTGCTAAGAGGCCCCCTCCCTAGTGGTCTGATACCAAGACCACATTTCTGTGTGAATCCTCTTGAGAGTATTCCTGTGGAAGCTGAGAGGCTCTGATTAGCAATCTGATCTAACCTAGTCCTAAGCACTAGCTTGGATTCAGTATCTGGGAAGCAAGTAGGGTGTTGTTTTTAATTTCCCTGAGACTTATTTCTCTCTGGCCACCCAGGATCTAAGTATTGATCAGCATGGTGGAGGATGGTTTCCCTAGGTGTTAGCCTTATATAGGACATTCATTTGGACCTGGCAAAGATAATACCTAACACACACACATACACTTAATGATAAACCCATGAGGTAGATACCTTTATTGACTGTTTCACTGATGAAACTGAAGTCCAGAAAGATTAAGTGGATTGCTTGCTTAGGGTCACACTATGTATCCATAGCAAAGAGAAAATACAATATAGATCTGAAACTGAACTCATTAGATTCCCCTGCAGTCTCTTCCCCCTCCTCCATCCATTTTGGTGAATGGCCTGATTTCCCACCCAGGCGTTCAAAACAGAAACCTATGAATCAACATCCACAGCTCCTCTTTCACTCACCCAACTGATCACCACGTTCTCTGGGTTCTATCTCCCAAATATCTTTTCGACCTTATCACATTAGTTCCTCTCTGTGCCAGATTATTTCAGTAGCCTCCTTTTTTGTTCTTGCCTCCTATTCCTCCTTTCTTCAATCAAATATAGTACCCTGAAGAGTTAGCTTTCAAAGTAGATAGCTTCATGTCCCACCTTGAAACCTTCAGTGGCTCCCTATTGCCCATAGAGCTGGTCTAGACTCCTTTACACGAACCCTATAGAACGCCTTTCCATCCTGGAAGCTGCATTCCAGACTATAGTTCTAAGTCCAGACCTTGTTCCTTCTTCCCTTTTTGTTTTTGCATGAGTGTTTTGTTTTTGCATGAGTTATTCTCTGCCTAGCATGTCCTTCCCTCCTTGACCTGAAAAACTCATTCTTTAGGAACCGAAGTTCACCTCTTCTGCGTAGCTTTTTTTCTTTATTTCAGGAATAGTTTGAGCACATTTCTTTTATAGCATCTATCACATTGGTTGTTTGAGGGTTTTTCTTTTTTTTCTCTTCAGTTTTTTTGGGGGGTTGTTTTTTCAGTTGTTTCAGTGGTGCTGGGGATTGAGCCCAGGACTTTGGGCACACTAGGTAAGCACTCTACCACCAAGCTACATCCCCAGTCCTATCACATTGTTTTAGGATTATTTCTCTCTACTAGAATGAAGGGGTACAAACCATTAATGACTCAGCCTCATATCCCAGAGCACAGCACAAAGGAGCTGTTTGATGGGTATTGCTGAAATCAGACTGAAACAAAGACAATGGAAGAAGTATTTTCACTCTTCGGTGCATTCTAGATACTGTGTGAGGCTTAATACTTCATCTTATATCTGTCTGAAGCAAGATGATAGTAGGATGTGCCAGTTGCAGTGGTGCATGACTATAATCCCAGCTACTCTGGAGGGTAGGGTGGGAAGCTCTCCAATTTAAGACAGCTTGGGCAAATTATCTAGACCCTATTTCAAAAATACAAAATGAAAAGGGCTGAGGGTGTTACTCAGTGGTTCAATCCCAAGTATGTATAGATATATGTGTGTTACATGTATTAGTAGGATGCTTCTCTGAAAGAAGTGAACTTCCACTGAAGATGAGGAAAAGGAAGGCTGAGAGGAGGGGAGATGGGCTGGGACTTTGGAGCCTTCAGGGGCTCTTTCCTGAGGGCTGAGTAATGCATATTAACTAACTTCAAAGAAGTTTCAGCTGATGTTGCCAGCAAAAAAAAAGTAAACAGGGGACTAGGCTAAAACTTTCATATAATTAACGAAGAAGAAGAAGACAGTATGTGCTACTCCAGAAAAGGCACAAGAATGCTTCACCACCCATTCCACTCAGGCTTTTCTGCTGCTGATGTTCTAAGGGTAATGACCATCCCCAGGAGCTTAGTCTATGCCTTTATGGTGTTTCTAAAATGAACCCAAAGCCGGGCGTGGTGGCGCACGCTTGTAATCCCAGCAATCGGGAGGCTGAGACCAGAGGATCCGAGTTCGCGGCCAGCCTCAGCTACCTAGTGAGGCACTCCGCAACTTAATGAGACCCGGTTTCAAAATAAAGAATAAAAAATAGGGCTGAGGGTATAGCTCGGAGGTAGAATGTCCCTGAGTTCAATCCCCAGTAGCGCAAAAAAAAAAAAAAAAAAAAAAAAAACCCAAAAGAGCGGAAGTAAAAATACTCAAGAGTCTTGACCCTAGAGTAGAAAAGAGAGACGTACCACTGTGGCTCGTGTTTTAAGTATATTTTTATTGTTACTTTAAAAGGCATTCAAGTTTATCCCAAGTTCAACATCGGTCTTACCCTACTTCCTCCTACACAAATACTTCTGCAGGCATATGGAGACTTAAACGGAGTCTGCGAAAACCTTTAGACCCGTTGGGATTTTCTTTTCCCCCCTTCCGAGAGGGATTTGTCCTTTCTGAGGTTGAGTAGCTCAGAAGGGTTTCGCTGGATCAAGCAGGGTGGGGGAGGACAGGGTCAGGGCCGGGCTTGAGGGGGTGAGCCGGCTGGGAGGCCCCAGGGCGACCCGAGGCGCCTGAGGGCGGGCGGGGCTGGGGCGGCAGCGCGGGTCCGGGTGTCAGGAGGTGCCCGCCGCCCTCCCCCGCGGTGCGGGCGGGTGC